>APFE030115730.1:0-14887 GCA_000404065.3 Pinus taeda | reverse complement strand
ACATCATTACAATACTTGAAACCAACTCAAGTCTCATACTAACAACATCTCCTTATAATTCAATGATTTCTAGCCCCTAATCACTTATATGAGTGGTCTTTTTATAGTTGAATGAAGGAATTTATGCCATAAATGGTGATAATGAATGCCCTCCCAAACTTAGGTTTTCGTTCCATGGAGGAAGGGATAAAGGGATTGATGTTCCTTAACTCTCTACCTCGTGCAAATTCAAGCTCAAAGGAGTAGATAAACTTGGGAAGCTTCTAGATGCACCCAATGGATAAGAATATTCCGAAACCCCAATGGAATTTCGCTCAAATTCGCCCAGCGTAGGCCAAAGAGGACTCAAGTACCTAGACAATGTATTGGACTGCACTGCAGTGCACCCTAATGAAGGCTTGCCTGCGCTGATCTTCTAAGAGGTAGTTTTTGGATGATTTCAATCATGGAATCTCTTGGGAAGGAGGGATTCTGATGGCTGACTTCATTTAGGGCATGTAACAACTGAATTAGGGTTTAATGGGCCCTAATAGTACTGATCTATAGGTTGGGGTTCATGTGCCCAAATGTATCTGTAACACTATTGGAGCAGAGAAAGAACTTTGACTAGGTTGAACTATACTGAACTCTAGCATTTCTGCAACCATACATTTAATTTCACTCTTTTGGGCATAGGGATATCTTTAAGGCCTAATGTTTGGAGGAATACTTCCTGAAATCAAATGAATAGAATGATCATGATCAAAAATAGGTGGGAGGCCTTTGGGATTCTCAAATACCTTGGAATGATTGTCCAATACTTTTTGGAGGTCTGGAGAAATAGACAATTTCGATGTTTGAACCTCTAAAGAACTTAATTGTGTAACTACTGTTGGCTAGTTGAATTGTTTATTCATTAAACAATCAAGTACCACATTAATTGTCAACCTGGGGAAGTCTTTTTATTCCGAAGGCTACCGCGTACTGTATGTACTTAATTCTAAAAGAATTAAGAGCCGTAGTATACGTGATTCTTACGCTAAGTTATCACAGTACTGATAAAATAAAAGTAATTAATTAAGATTACGAATCTGGAAAGAAAAGAGATGGATGCTCTGTTGGTAGAGGATCAGGAACCTATCCTCCAAGTGAGGACGTTCAGCACCTGCCCCTGTAATCATATTGTTGATACACACTGCATTCTAATCCACCGGTGAAATATACTTGCACAACTTCAAGCAATTGATGAAACAGAGTACTAGAAAAATGGAAATACCAGAGGTAATTCTACAGAATCCAAACAGAGTATCAGCAGAAAGAAACTATCACGCATTTACACACTTGACATAAAAGTAAAGGGGTGAATCTTGTGAGGAAGGTGGGCCTAGTCCCTCTCACAAGATTCCCCAGAACACAAAGGCTAGATTAAGTGCTCATAACAATCTTCTATTCATTTGCCAAAAGATTCAAGTACAATAAAGTTCAGACTTGCTGATGTCTCTCAAAATCTCACTTACAGACCATCCTCCCCTTCTAATATAGATGTCTCCTCTTTATAGAGGAGACATCTATTACAATAGATTATTATAGTTCATTCAGTTTTCCCGTTCTATCAAAAATAAGAATTACATAATATTGTTACAACAGTATAATAATACATTCTTTATTAGGTTCTGGTTGTTACACAACTGGTAACCAACTTCAACCGTCTTCTTGGGATTCTCGTATTCCTTTGTCGTTTCCCCATGTTGTTCCTGTTTTAAGCCATGGTAACTGTGTTCTACCCACTTTAGACAGCTGCTTGATATGCCGCGTCAGCGTTCTTCAGATAGTTTCGGTTTGTTATTCCCAGCTGTTGCAAAATAGCCCGCTTTAGATGGTTGTTGTTGCTGACTGTAGCAACTGCGTAGTTGCTGCTTCTGGTGTTGCAGCAACTGCGTAGTTGCTATTTCTGGTGTTGCAGCAACTGCGTAGTTGTTGTTTCTGGTGTTACAGCAACTATAAATTATAATTCCTGCAGACTTAAGACAATTACTTGGCAACTTAGTCAACGTTTCCAAAGATAAATATAAAGATACTCACGAATATGCAATGAACAATTAAACATATAGATATGCGGAAACTTACTTCGTACCTTGGGGTGATTAAGTCATTATGTAATCAAAGCTTATAACTTATGACTGAAAAGGATAATATTATGGCAAAAATATAAGGTCAAAATTGGTCAATTATGAGTCCTAACAATTACACCCCATTGTTCTTTATTTAGAATCTTTGTCATGCTATTAGAACTGATTATCTTTCTTGGTTTTCCTGTGATACCCCTTAATTCAACTTCCTTTCCTTCCCAAAACAAATTCAAGAAATGTTCTTGAAAATTAAAAGTTATCGTACCCAAAGATTGTAACCATTGGACTACTAGTACAACATCAATACCACCCATTGGAATGGAAAGCATTGGACTATTCAATACATATCCTCCCATGGATAGCTTTATATTACGACACTTTCTAGAGAAATTTATGGTTCCTCCATTTGCAACCATCACTTGACACTCTAGTGTTGGATATAGGAAGCAATTTAATTCCTTTTCTATCTTACAATGAATAACATTATGGCTACTACCCAAATCAATCAACATTATTACCTTTTTCTTCTTGATATGTCCTTCTATCTTGAGAGTTTTTGGAGTGGTAATTCTTGCCAATACATTACAAGATATGGTCGGATTCATTTCTTCATTCGCTGGGGTTGATACCTGGTGTATATCCTCCTCTTTTGATGTTTCTTGTTCCTTTTCTTCCTCCTCTTCACAACCTATGTACAATAATTTCTTCTCTGCACACTTATGACCTTTAGTGTATTTTCTATCAAAACTGTAACAAGACCTTTTTTCTCTTTTTTCCTCGAATTGTTGTGGTATCAACCTTGTAGGCTGTGGAAGACTAGGACCAATAACACTTCCATATTTATAGTTGTGCATGGTAGACTTTCTTTTTTCCATAACTTTGCTATCAACTTTTCTGGCCACCCTGAACCTTCTCCAAGGAATCAGGTTCCCAAAGGTGAACCTCATGTTGGATGTTATCTTTTAAATTCCCTATGAAGAAATCAATCCTATGCTTCTCTCAAATATCAGTTACCCTAATATTCAATTTTTGGAAGTTTTCAATGTGCTTCTCCATTGAACCCTTTTGTTTGAGATCTATCAATTGGCTAAAGAAGGTGTTGCTCTTTGTATCTTCATAATGTGCTATCATTTTTTCCATCAACATTGACTAGGTGACAAGTCATTTATGACAACAAATCCATCTATACCATAAAAATTGATTGGGTTCTAAATATAAAGATGAAATACGTACCTTTTGTGAGGGTTGCACATATTGTAGATCAAAATATTGCTCCATTTGTATTATCCAAGTTACCGGATCCTTGCCATCAAGCTTCCTCATCTCTATCTTTGGAATATGGTGGTTCTTAAACCCGACATGGGAGTCTCTAAAATCGTGATTGATATTTATTTGTCTTCATCATGATTTTCACGGATTGCCTTGTCACCAATGGGATACCTTTCTTCTAGTAATTTTGCCAAACTTTCTTTCAATCCTTCTATCTTGAAATTCATCATTGCTTCCATGTCTGATTTTAAACCATCATTCAAAACTACCATGTCCCTCTTTATACCATCTATCATAACATTCATCATGGCTTCCAATTCATTTTTGTTAGTTTTTACGAGAGAAAAATTTGTTGCATTTGGTTTTGCAATTTTGATATATCATGTTTCATTTCTTCCTCTTCTTCATGTGTCATAGTGGAGCTTGTGGGTTGCTTACTAGGTGTTAAATCCATTTTATTTCTTCAAGGAATAAATTAATGATAATTATGCTTCACTATGCCCTTTTGAATCTCCAAGCTCTGGAATTTCATCCTATGGTATCTCTCGAAAACCTCTTTCCAGCCCCATAAGTTTGACCAATATAGGAGTCTTCAAGAAAGAGTTAGGTCAAATCTCCCACATTGACCTGATTATAGACTTCTTCAGTAGAACAAACTTGTATGAAGTGCCATGTATCACTATTTCCACCTTCAGACCTAAAAATACTACACCAAAAGCTACAATCCATTCTCTTTCTAAAATGTCTTATGAAATTTCAATCTGATACTCAAAGAGAAAGTTATGATGATTTTCCCAAGGTCACAGGTTTGGGATGTAATTAAGGATCCTGCAAAAACCCTAAATTCGATGGATCATAGATCCGAAAATATAGTGAGACAAGATTTGAAATTCGGACTAGAGCTTCACCGTGATTTCAGCTCTAATGGTTTTTAATTTCAGAGTTTGAACCTTCGAAGAAAAAAAATTATAGAGAAAATTCCACAATGATCTTTGGGATGTAATTTTGGAGCTTGCAAAAACCCTAACTTTCTTAGATCATATCTCCAAAAATATAGTGAGACAAGATTTGAAATTCAGACTCGAGGTTTAGAATGATTTCTGCTCAAATGTTTTTTTTCTAACTTTTGAAACATCATATAGAAAACTTTATAGCGAAACTTCCATGATGGCCTGTTTGGAGCTGCGAAACCCTAGAATCCAAACCTCTGATGCCAAATGTTATGAAACTAGCTCACAAAAAGATAGAAAAGATAAATCAACGACTTAGAAATAAGTCTTTTTGAGGGGGAAACCTCCTTTACATTACACAAATGAAAATTCTTGGATGATTCGAAAGACACAACCTCCTTTCTATATATAGGAGTCTAAGGGCTCAAAATATAATTAGAGCTGACATAACAATAATAATGTAAGGGCACCACAATAACAATAATGGGCTTCTATGGGGAACAACAATAACAATAAGGGGGCTACACTAATAAAAATGAGGGAATAGTGGGTTTCCATGGGGCACAACAATAAAAATAAGGGGGATACACTAATAACAATGAGGGAATACACTAGTATTATAGGTACATAACATGAGATGATTTCCTCTACCTTAACTAATACTGCCATGCCATTATCTAAGCTACAAGTTTCATATGAAAACATTCAGTCCCAGTTGAAAATGGAAGAGGTATCTTCTTTAGCAAAGGAAAATAGGATCAAATCTTTGGAATATTTGGTATTCAAGATAGGATATGATCCTAAATATATTAATGCTGCAGAGGAGATCATCAAGAAGAAAAATATTGAGATTGCAGTATTGAGAAAGTCGTTGAAACTACCAGCCATAGAGGATGCTTCGACTAATTGTATTGAAGAAAATGAGATACAGAAAGATGACATGATGAAGCTAATCATAGAGAAGAATATTCAATGAGATAGATGGAGCCAGAAATGGAGAAAATGATCAAAGAGAAAGAGCAGAGTCAAAGGGTAGCCATAGTCCCCTTGGATTGTGTACCCATCACTCAAATCCAATCTACAGGAAGAACAACTACAATAACTTCTTCCACTCAAGCTACAAGTTCTGAACAAGTGACAAAAACATTGGAAAATATGTCAATCGAGTCATAACAAATTATTTAAATGAATGGGCAACTCAAAGCTCTGCAAGAGTAGAAAACTAGAATTGAAGCTTCTCTTCTAGTTGAAGTGCAAAAGTGACAAAGGCTACTATAGAGGTGACTGAAGCTGGAGAAGGATACATCAATTGGTCAGAACTTGGTGTCGGCCGGATAAGTCGTTCTTGCGGACAAGACCAACCTCCCTAGTATCTAATGATATCTAGTGACAAGCAAACCAACCAAATTCTATCTTTCTCTAAACATGAAATTTATAAATAAAGGCAAACAATTTTTTTAGGCCTACCTTGGGTCCAATGCAAGTTTGTGGAAGCCACACTCCATTTATCCAAATGAGCTCCCTTGTAAAGAATCTGCAAACACAAAAAAGCACACACATTAAATAGCACCTAAAAAGCCAATATAATAAAGCATATTTATCATGATGATTAAGGAATTCATGAAACAAACTATATAAGACAATTTGTTGAGAAAAAGTAATCTGATTTATTAACTTTAATCAAAGAAGAACTCTACAACCTTGGTGCCTTGATGCTGTACAAGCTCCTCCCAGGGTCTAGCAAGAAATCTCCTCTACTTTTACAAGTTTCAATCTCTTCCCAATGAAGCCAAAAGGTATGTAATCTCTCCTCTCAAGCTTAACTAGGAAGTCGCAATTCCAACAGCATTTACCCTCAAAAATGTTCAGCTTCTAACCTCCCTAGCAACTAGCCCAATGCCTTAATTTACAGTGCAATGGAGGGAAGTTACTAGGTATACCTTCAAAGGGATAAAGCCCTCCTTCAAAGGGATAAGCTCCTCTCATCAAGGGATTAGCTCCTTTAGTTTTGGGATGCATGAACCACCTAGGAGCGAACCATCCACGTCAAGGTTCCTTCTAGAATCATCTAGAATTAGCCCAAAGTGAGTTTTTAAGATAAAACTTGCGCCTTTTGACTTTCACAGGGGTCCGCACCCACTCCTTTAGAGACAGAGCGGGCAGGTCCCTAGGTAACATGAACAAGGGGTGTAGGACCACAGGTAACAGTAAGAGAAAGTGTGGAACCAGAGCTTTATTAATTTTTAAGGTCTTTCTCTCATTTTTAAAGCTTGACACGAAGAGCTGAGGTTTGAGACTTGCCAAGGAGGACAGTATGAATGATGATAGACCCATACTGACTGCAGATAGTCATGGTGATAATATTTTCTGTAACAGATTGCCCCTTAAAGTGCGAAGTCTATAGTAGATGAGGATTTAATTTATCATCTAAGAAGAGTGAAGTACTTTATCATTTCGAGGATCATCTTGTGGAGAGCCCGGTTGGAACCTGTAAAAACATTCAATACAAAATATATATGTGAGATCATATCATCGCTGAGGTAGGCATTCCATACTCAAATCAAAACTGACTAGCAAACTAACTACTGCTCTGATATAGGAATGATATTGTAATACATCACAAGTATAGACACATGTAGACACAGTATGGACGCAGCCATCTATTTATGAATATTCCACTGTATAATGCATACAAAATTCCTCGCAGCCTGGATGGTGGAAACTAGATCCAGGGTCTTGATTTATACTTCCTGAAATAGTATTATTATGTCCATGTGAATGAATGTGTCGAAGTCGAACATGGTAGAAACCACTTGATTACCAGTCAATGATGTAAACTGTTAACAAGTGTGAGAGAAACCACCATTAATGTCAACGGCTCTCAAAGTACTCAGTACAATCCATGAGATGTGAATAGATGTGTTGATGTCAAACATGTCACAGAATCCTTTGATCGAAGGTCAATGATGCAACCTATCATCGAAGGTGAGAAACCTACCATTGAGGCATGCAGATCCCAAGTTACTGACGATTTCTAGATCATCTTTCTAGATAATGATCTGAAGTCGATAGAAAGCGATCCGTCGTAGGCAAGCCCACAACATGAAATCATAGATCAAGTTTGAAGAAATATAGTTGCAAGGACTGACTCAGGGATGGTCAAGATGGATGACAGATATCTTGCAGATGAATGGTTTATTTGCACTGACCTCTTGAACACATAACGACACAACATATGGTTTGGTGACAATTGACCCAAAGTTAATACCCAGAAACTGGCTGAAGACTTTCAATATGGTTTGATCAACTGTTAGGCAAAGGATTTCCCAACCCACGTGAATAAAAAGTGTCGTGTTCAAGAGTGGTTATAAAGTATGACAAACAGGCTCATTTTTCTCTCCTTTCCCCCACCATTTTTGGGAAGTGCCTCTTTATTTCTTGACAAGCTTGAGGAGGATAACATTTGCTTGAATATAAGCTCACCCTTCGGATGAGTCCAACTTAGTTTAAATTCGAACCCTAAGAAGGAGTGGTCCATTCCTATTTGTAATTGAACAGGTATTTTACTGTTAAATTTTAACGAGTCCAGTATAAGAGAAACTCGGCGTTTTTCAATTTTAGAGAGTCTGAAAAAACTTAAGAAAACTCCACGGTTTTCCTTTTTCGTAAATTTGTGTCTCCCAAGCCCGAAAAAGTATAAAATAATACTTGAGAGAACCGCTGAATCATTACGACCAAGGAGGACGTTTCATAATTAGTGCCTCTGATCCAAAAAATTAAAAAAGCGATCAATGACACGTCGTTTTATAACCAATATCGAATTTGAAACGACAAAAATCCAGCAATCTTTTCATGTTTTTACGGTCAGAAAAGGGCTGTAAGCAGACCGTCTTTTTAGTTCCGCTTTAACGAGCTTAAAAATAAAAACTCAACAATCTTTTCATATTTTAGGAGTCAGAAAAAGAGCTTAAAGGTGACTCTAATGTTTTTTGTCAAAAAAGACCAATTTTGCATGAAAAATCCATTATCCTGCACAAAAACTCAAACATTACTCATACCTGTTTAAAATAGATAAAAATGCTTCAAAAGTTACCTCTTTCAAGTAAAAAATAAACAAATTAAAAACTCATTTACTCAAAAAAGCTTATAAAAAGGGATTTTGTAAATTCATTTTTACCATTTGACTTCAAAGTGAGAAAAGAGAGATTTTGGTCAGAAACTTCTCGTGAAGATTGCGGAAAATCCATATGTTGGAATTGAAAGTCATCTCCTCCAGGTAATCTACATCATCCTACTCTTTCATTTCATCTGTTTCAAATTTGTTTTTAGGCTTTGATTTCGTTTTTAAAGGAATGTTTAGGTTAAAAACCCGTGTGCGGGGGTCCACAGGCATAGCAGGTAACCTGTGGACCCTGACTTTTTCATAAAAGGAAAAAATTCAGGGGTCCGCACCTGCCGTGAAGGCAGAGTGCAAACCTGTGCACTATCTCTAACAGAGAGGGTGCGGTCCCCGCAACAAATGTTTTTAAACCTAAATATTTCAAATTCCACCCAAAAATTTTGATTTGAGATATTCTAACCTGCCTTTTTACTGAATGTAGGGTATACATCATGCTTGATTGGCAGGAACGGGAGCATGAGGATGTGGATCTCGCTGCGATTAATCATCAACCTTCAACTGATGCATTGAAGGCATGCGGTTTATACAAATTCTGGGCCATACCTAGCATGAGGGCCCAGGTGGACTTTTTGCAGTGGCTGGTAGATAGGTGGAACATACAGGACTAGTGTTTCTTTATTGGTGGCCACGAGCTCGAAATGGAGCTGGAAGACATTTACTTTTTCACTGGTTTTCCTAAGAGAGGTGAACATTTGACTCTATTCGGGACTAGGCCAGGTGGCCAGTCTGTCGATAGCCTCCGGCTAGAGTTCTGCAACGACCAAACTAGAGACAAAGGGATAGATATCAAAACCATATCCTGTCCTGAGCTTAAAGTGATTGCGTTTGCTGTTACCAGGCTCTACGGAAGCGTAGCACTACGTGTAGCCACTATATCCCAAATGCGGATGGCAGTAGACTGCTTTCGAGGCACCATCTTCAACTGCTGCGAGGTTGTGTTGGCTAATGTAAAAGGCCAACTGACTAGAGCAAAGAACGGACAACTGAAGACCTTTGGATATGGTGCTTTAGTTGTGAGCATTGGTCTTAAGAGGGTCACAATGTTGGTCCCACAACATCTTACCGTTGGAGCTGGACTTCCCCGAGAGCCCAAACTGATGGGTTGGATTGCAGTTATGGCCCGTCATCCTGAGGAGGGAACAGGAGTCGTTCGATTTACTCCTAAGTATTTTTATTGGTTAGAGAACCAAATATTTTCTATTTAGGATTTTCCTTATGCTGGGGTAGATTATCGTGGTGACCCAGACATGGCTCTTCCACCAGGAGAGCAATGGGATGACTCAGGTAAAATCATTTTCAACATTTCCTAATTAATTTTTTTTCATGTTTATATTTCATCCCAAAATTGATAGTAAAATTTTCAAATGTAGATGGAGGTCCACAACGACTATCCACTCTCCGGCCCTATGAAAGGAAACAGCCAGCTGCAGCAGCACCAACCCCACAGGACGAATCTACAGAGACCTTGGCCGAATTGGAGAGTCATCTAGAGCGTTTGACAGCAGAAATTCCGGAGACCAGCATAGATGACATTCCTTTTAGGCTACAACGCTATGTGATTGGGGTCCTAGGACCTTTCAGGAGGTTCCTTTGTAGGGTTGCCTTTACAATGGTTTCTTATCGTGATCATCACTAGTGAGGATGATCGCCTGTTGTAGACTCATATGACATTTTTGCTTTTTGTACTATCACTTTTTCCGATCATAAGGTGTTTTTCAACCTATGATCGAAGACGATGTATATTTGACATGCTTCTATGTTAAACTATATCACTATTACCGGCTTATCTTGTAAAACATGTTATGAAATGTTTTTAAATTTACTTGTATGATTATTGTAAATGTCTACTTAACATTCGCGAAGCAATTGCATCTGCTAATGTATTTAAATATCTTGGAATATGTTGATATTCAATATATTCAAATTCATGTTCCAAGAGATGAACTCTCAAAAATAATCTCAATAACATTGGATTTATAATGGCATATACTCTATTAAGCTGCAATACAACGAGTTCAGAATCTAACCTCACAATCAAACTCCGAATCCCAAATGAGATGGATTGAGATAATAATTCAATCACTGCACTATACTCTGCAATGTTGTTCATTGTTTGACGGAGGCTTACCCCATGCATAGATACGAACTCATCAGAGGGCGAATAGATGACCCAAGTTGCGGAAGAAATGTTCCATGTATTATGACAAGCACCATCAACAAAACCAATGTATGTTTGGAGAGACGTCGACATCTGCAATATCAAGAGTAAAATCAAGATAAGCAGGAATAATGAAAAAAAACACTCTCTAAGCTAAGCACACTTTTTAATCTAAAACACACCAGCTAGAAAGAAAACTAACCTAACTAAACATCTCCACACCCAGATTTACGCATAATATCTCTTTAGGTAAAGACCATTTCTGGGTTTACCTAAAGAGAACCCGTCAAAGTCTACCAATTCATAAGCCCTTTTTGCCAGCTTTCGCTTAACAACATAAGGACCATGCCACATGGGTACAAATTTTCCAGCGCCTAATTTATCATTTGCTTGATCGCACAATAAGACTAGGTCTCCTTCCGAAAAATTACGAGGGGTAACATTTCGATCATATTGAGCTTTAATACGTTTGGCATGAGTTTCAATTACTAATGCAGCATCACGTCGATTCTCATCTAGCTGAGCCAAGTACAACAAACGCTTTTCCTCTTCAGAAGTGGCTGGAAGTAATTCTATGGCCATTTGCAATGATGGGATTTCGCATTCAATGGGTAACACATCTTCCAAACCATAAACTAGTTGGAAAGGAGTGAAACCGGTTGACGTTTTTATTGAGGTTCGATATGCCCAAAGCGCTGAAAATAGCATGTTATGCCAATTCGACCTATGAATCCCAATGATTCGTCGGATCATGATGACTAGAACTTTGTTGATGGCTTCAACCAGACCATTAGCCTGTGGATAATATGGAGTTGAACTATCGTGACGTAAGCCAAGTCGGTCTGTAAGTTCAGTCATCATAATATTTCAAAAATGACGCCTATGATCAGTGATAATCGCTTGTGGAACACCAAACCTAGCAATTATATGATTGAACACGAAAATCGCAGCAGTTTTTTCATCTGCGTCAAATGTAGGCATTGCCTCGACCCACTTGGTAAAATAATCTACCGCAAGGATGATATACGCATGCCCCTCGGCCGAGTGAGGGTTACATGTAATAAAATCGATACCCCATTTCGCAAAAGGACTGATGGCAATTATAGGGTGGAGAGGATCAGGTGGAGCGCGCATCTTTCGATCAAAAATTTGGTAGTTGTGGCATTTTCGGACCGCGTTAATACAGTCTTTAAACAAAGACGGCTAGAAATAGCTAACACGCAATATATTTTGGGTTGTTGCAAACCCAGACATATGAACGCCACACGCTCCAAAGTGACAATCATTTAGAACCCTTTCAGTTTCCTCATGAATTAAACAACGTCGGAAAACAGAGTCTGCCCCACGACAATAAAGTGTATCTCCAATAATTTTGAATTGTTGGGACTGGAATCGTATTTTTCGACGTTCTGATCTTGAAATTTCTGGCCGAAAGGATTGGGTTTGGAGATAAAATATGATATCCCCATACCATGGATCTAAAGTGCTGATTAGAAACAAGGATTCGTTCGCAATGGGCTCCTCCGCCATAGTTTCTGTGATAGCACGCAGGAAGTCACACATTAACTCCACAAAAACTAAAGATTTCTTTGACTTAGACTTTTCAAAGTCTAAGTCGAACTCCTACAGGATCACAATCCATTTGTAGTACTTGCCCCCTAGCAATTGTTTGGTCAAAATATAGATCATAGGGTTGCAATCGGAAATTACTGTAGTTTTACGTAGTAAAATGTAATGACGAAAACGTTGGATAGCTTGAACAACTGCCAATGCCAATTTTTCCACATGTGAATATTTTAGCTCAGTTGGATTTAAAGTTCAACTAAGGTAATATATCACATGTTCACTACTGAATTCATCTTCCTGAACTAGTACCATTCCGATGGTGGAATGCAAGGTGGCGAGATATAAGAAGTAGTCCTGGTTGTAGTTGGGAAGATGCAATACCGGTGCATGGGTCAACGCATGTTTTAGTGCATCAAAAGATTTGTCAGCTATCTCATCCCAAAAGAATGGAGTATTCTGTTTCAACAACCAGGTAATACCCTTTGTGATCTTGGCGTAGTTAAGAATGAAGCGACGTAAAAAGTTTGCTTTCCCTTGCAAACTTTGGAGTTGGCGAAGACTTGAAGGAGGAGGCAATTTGACAATAGCTTCAACCTTCGAGGGATCGACGCGAATGCCAACTTTCGAAACAACAAACCCCAGTAACCGACCCGTTTCTATAAAGAAGACACACTTATGTGGATTCAACCTAATTCGATAATGCCTACACCTCATAAAGATTTCTCATAAATGGATGAGATGATCGGCTCGATGTAATGAATGAGCAGGTAAATCATCGAGATAGGGTTGCACAATGTGCTTGATGTCATGAAATGCGTAAGTCATGGCTCTTTGAAAAGTTGCCCCAGCGTTCTTGAGCACAAAAGGTAATTTGCAATAAGAAAATGTCCCCCATGGACAAATGAAAGCCTTTTTTGGTTGATCAGCAGGTAGAATATTTATTTGATTGTATCCGGAAAAACCATCTATGAAGGAGAATATTTCACTACCGGCACAATCATCAATGATTTGATCGATATAGGGAGTTGGGTAATTGTCTTTTGGATATGCTCGATTAATATCCCTATAATCGATACATATTATTATTGTTCCTTGCTTTTTGCTAACAGGAACAATATTCGATACCCAATCCGTTAATGGAATTGGATAAATGAAACCTGCTTTCAGTAATTTTTCAACTTTTGCTTTAATAGCAGCAGCTTTTTGCGGGTGAATCTGACACAAATGTTGCCGGATGGGTTTAGCATCCAGGTAAGTTTTGATTTCATGAACAACAATTGCTGGGTCAATTCCTGGCATTTCCTCATATGACCAGGCAAACACGTCGCAAAATTCTTGAAATAGGGCCTTATATGTTTGAAATTCATCTTCCGTACAAGAGGCAGCTATATGAATGTTTTCAATAATTCCAGGCTTAACCGAAATGTCAATAGGAATAGTTCGAGAAATTTTTACCAACTTTAATTCAGAATCATGATTTTTCATTGGATTCTGAGGTTCCTTGACATAATCAATTGTAAAAATAAATGAAAAATCAGTTTCATAGCGATCAATCTCAGGTAAAAATGAAGATCTATGATGAAGATCTTCCCATGGTAAATCATCAACACATAGGATTTCATGAATTTTCTCATCAGTGTGAACAAGTTCGGAAAACATTGTTAAATCTGAGTTTGAAGTTGAAAGTGATTCTTCATGACCACATTTATTAAGTCAATCTCGGTTGAAGAAGGGTCAGAAAATGACTGCATGGCCTAATACGCAATTTCATATGGATTCAAAGGCATAGCATCACCAAATGAATCTATCTCAAATTCGAAAGGTACGATCCAAGGATCATCATAAACAATAGTGTCTGATGAAATCATATAAATGGTTGCAGTAGAAGACGATGCATTTGGAGGAGGAAAGGAAAAATTTCCTAGTAAACCAGAATCTTTAACCAATCCTACTCCAACATCCTTATAAGGGATTGTTACACTGAAATTTGTCACCATGACTATCTGCAGTTAATATGGCCCCATCAATAGCCATATTGTCCTCCTTGTCAAGCCCCATACCTCTGCTCTTCATGTCAAAACTTCAAAAAGAGAGAAAGTCACTTAAAAAAATGTTTATCTCTGGGTACGCAGGTTCTCTCTACCTTGCCTGTGTGTACGCACTCCAAACACAATGTACCTGCGTACTTGTACGCTCTGTAAGCCAAAGGTTGGGTGCGTACCCCTGTAAAGGTCAAAAGGCACGAGTTTCATCTTTAAAACGTTACTTGTGGTCACTTCTAGAGCCTTCTAGAAGAGTGTTTGACGTGTATTGAGCGCCTCCAGATGGTTCATGCATCCCTATGATAGAGGAGATTATCCCATCAAGAGAGGAGCTACCCCATCCAAAAGAGGGAGTATCCCATTGATGTTGGAACTGAATAACCTCCTCTAGAATACTATAAATACAGGCATTGGGCCAGAGGAGGGGAGGTTGAAAGCTGAACATTCTAAAGGTTAAATGCTGCTGGAATTAGGACTTCCATTGTTGACTTGTGAGGAGAGATCACTATCCTTCCTTGTTGCCATATTGGGAGTGGGTGAGCTTGTCAAAGTAGAGGAAATCTCTTGTTGGACCCTGGGAGGAGCTTGCACAACACCCAGGCTCAGGTTGTAAT
>APFE030115729.1:5729-21158 GCA_000404065.3 Pinus taeda | reverse complement strand
ATGATTAAGTTTAGGGTTTCTCTTAAAGAGACACGAAATGTGTAGATACCAAGATTCATATCGTAAGTTTTGAGTTTCCCTCTATCTCTGGTTTGCATCACCTTTTTCTTCAAGGGAAGTTAGGCCCTTTTCAAGCCTAAAAGTAAAGGCTCCACACGTTGTTGGTGAAATCCTGGTACGAGAAAATGTTGCAACGAATCAATTTCACTCAACTAGTAGTGGACATGCTTAGTTTGTAAAATTTTACGTCAATTTTCAATGATGAAAGCAACATTGTAGAATACATGCACCCACCAGTGGTAAGGAAGAGGAAATGTGATGTTGTTTTTCCAATACCATAACCATTAATTTCCAGTTTGAGTCGTTAATTCATCCTTGACAGACCATACTTGAACTTGTAATTTCTAACCCTGCAATGGCAAAAGGCATCAATGGAGCTACATAAGTGCAATCATAACCCTTTCCCTTTCAAGAAATCATTGTTTTCCTTTCTTTTCTAGTAAGCTCTACTTACCCTTACTAGTGTTGCTTCTATAAGTACTATCTAATCCAGAAAGAATATTACTGGTATAACGACAAGTCTTTCTATGGTTGTATAAAGTACATGACTTCCTTCCCATAGCTTTCTAAAGGTTATATATTTTATAAGGAAATAGTCATGTTGCTTAGGGGGCTCGGGGGTCTCATGGCATGAGAGATACGTGGTTATAATACAGGTCATCTTGTAGACCGTAATTGGTATTTGATTCAATAAAAAACATGAAATAATTATTTCAATTATCTTTAAATTGTGACTGTCATGCACCGTGCCAGATATTAGATTTTAGATGCGTGTGTTACACGTGTCTCTCATCATGAAATTCTCAACAATTCAAAAGGGTCATATGTCCAAATTTTTAAATATATTTTCTAAGAGAAACAACTTCATTATCTTTCAAAAACAAACATACTAATAGAAAATCAATGGTGGTATTATGTTGTATTTTAAACTTCAATATATAGAAAAAAAACAAAAATAATTAATAGTTTAAACTCAACATGTGGCATATAGACACAGTTAAGTTCACACCCTAGCCTCCAAGGGCCAATGCCAAGTAATAGGACCAAGAAGTAAACATTTTGGAGTAAAAACCATGGATGACTAGTCTTCAAAGGAAGTAAGTGATTATTAATCTAAAAATATAAGCCACATATTTATTTATTGATCCATGTGGTGCACAGTCCTATCAATGAGTGAATATAATAGACATGAATATGGTATGCGTGTTCTAGCAACGTGATCTAGTGATGGTAGTGAATTGATTGTATTTATGCCATAGAATAGTTTTCTAGAGCTTATAGTGTGTCGATGTTGGTGTTTTTGGTGTTATTGCTTCTCTTTAGAAGCTAATCTTATTTATTTCCACACCAGTAACAAATGAAAAACTTGAAGGGGTGGAAATTGCTTCCATTAGAGAGGACAACAAAGTACAAATTACATGTGATACAAATAGGGAAAACAATCAGTTATGAATTCCAAGGCCAAAACATGTATGAATGTTTTTCATTAAAATAATCCCATGTATATAAGCATCCTTGTAAACTTTTATGATAAAGCTTACTCATGTGTAGAAGGAGCGAGCAGTACTGGAATCGAGATATCACAATACATTAAACTTAACTTAAAAAATGGATACAAGGTTTTAGCTAACAAAATTCAGTCAAATTACAATTAACAAAATTTATTCAAATTACAAATTAACAAAATTCATTCAAAATTCAAACTTCCTCAATCTCTTGTCAAACTTGTTTAATATGTGAAATTGGCAGGGACTACTATTGCTTGCAGCTCTTGTTACAATTGTTTCGTGCCAAAAAATTTGAATGAAGGACAACCGGATTACTATGGTTGGGTTTGAGCTTTAGTCTGTATTGTCAATTTCCTTGAATATATTTCCCCTGCCCATAGATGTAAGTAACCCTTTAGAATTCTCTTGTGAGCGTTTGTAAAGCCTCTTAGGAGTACTTTTGTTTTAATTGTCTATCAAGATGTAAGTAACCCTTTAGAATTCTCTTGTGAGCGTTTGTAAAGCCTCTTAGGAGTACTTTTGTTTTAATTGTCTATCAAATTATAAATTATTAGAGCACTTTCTATGTTTTTCACTAGACAATTAGTTTGGTGAATAGAGTTTTACAAAGATATCCCTCTTTCGAGAAACTTTTGCTGTAGTGAGACTTTTTGAAACAAAGACTAATATGTAACTACTTTTGCTTTTTCAATGAAAGATAATTAGTTTTTTTTTCCAAAAAAATAACCCTTTAAAATCTATTACATGAACTAAACCAATCCTGTGATTGATCATGCAAATGAATTTTCCAAAATGGTCACAATGGCGTCACCTTATGTTGACCGTGCATATACTATCAGCCTATGTTGACCACGTTTATACTATATTATATTTGTATAAGTAACTTTTTCATGTTAATATACAAAATATAATTAATGTAATTATATAAATTAAAAGCGTAGTTGAATTAATAAAAGACCTTGACCATGCATATACTATATTATATAAAAATTATATTTATTATAAGTATTTTTATTTTTATTTTTATTTTTTATTTTTATTTAATTGATGTAAATTATATAAATTAAAAGTATGGTTTAATTAATATGAAATAGTTTTTTTCTATATTTTTTTGTTGATCCATTGTTCAAAATTTAGTAGAGATTTTTCTAAATCATAAATTTAAGCTTTTAATTTGCAAAGTTCAAGTGTACAATGGGTTTTTAAGAGTGTTAAATCCATTTATGTATTCAAATGTGCATTTTAAACAACAAGAAATCATAATCTTTCTTGAAATTGTATTACCATATTCCAACCAAAAAATAATTTCCTCTATTAGTTAGACTATGCCTAAATTAAATGGTTTGTAAATATTTATAGACATTAATCCATGATACATAAACTCAATGGTTGGTAAACACCAATAAACATCAAAACACTTACTTCGTCATACACTATAAAAAAAATCATAAAAATTAAGTAAGTTATAATTTTATAATTAATATTATAAAAAAAATTAACATATGAGTTAAACATATATATACATTTTAAATCACATGCCCAAATAAACCATAACTCATTACATATATATGTGTGTGTGATTTTAATTAAAATTTATAACAAATTTATAATTTCATAAGAGTTCATATCACACTCATTGCTACCCCAAGAAACTATAACCTAATTTTAAAATTATGATTAAATTAAACACCAATTTAATGTATTAAATTTGATTATTAAATCTATTTAATAATTTTCATACGTCTTTAATATTATTTGTTAACATTGTTATTATCTCCAAAAAATGTATATGTAGATGCATATCGCTTACATAATCCTATTTGTTAACTTTAATGACTGTATATTACCTTAATCTTGGATTGTCTTTCTTATTAGTCATTTTTATAGTAAGATTATAGCAATCTATTTGCATGTTGACTACTATTAGTTGTTGTTTGACTTATGCAATATATAATATTTGATTTTATAAAAACTATATATATTTTTCATACTATAGAAGCTACCTTAGATTTTTATTTTTAATTTTGGGGAATCTATTAAATGCCCTAAGGAAATCAAATCTTTAGGAGATGCAAAATCTCTTTTTAAAAGTGTAAAACTTGAGGAAATATTTACACGTTGAGAGATGTTATTCTGCTCTTTGGTGTTCATAGTTAAAATGGGGATCCGTAAGTGATTTTTAAATTATAAATAAATAATTACATCTCAATAAAAAAAAAAAATAAATAAATAAAAAAAAAAATCTCATTGTAGAAAAATCATCTAAGTAATAACCATCAAAAATTTTGGGGTAAAAACTAATAATAATAAAGAAATGATAAAAAAAACAAATAATTAATTAATTATGTAAAATAATAATACTTCTATTAAAAAAACTTTTTACCCTTCAAAAACATGGGGCAATCAAAGGATCAAGGGTCTTGTAGATATCCCTGAATTTAATAAACTATTTGGTACTTTGCTTGGCCATGTGATTTGTAGGGATTGTGCTTTTAGCGACCCTACCAAAATCCTCAGAGTTAGCCGATTGCACAACCCTTCGAGGAAGTAGATAAGCAAGCAGAGAAAGCTTCTAAAGAGCGAGTAATATAAGAACATTTACCGGTCAATGAAGACCAAACCCTATCGTACCAAATTCTAGTGAGGACTGAACCGGTGAGCATGCCAGTGAAGGTCTTTCCTCGACAGTGGTTTCAAGAGTGGAAGTACAAGTCAACGGAGTAGGTTTACAAGTGCAGGCATATCAGTTTTGTGGTGGATCCATCTAAAACTCAGCGATAAATGCCCAGAGATAAGAGGAGATAAAAAGGTGGTGGTTTCTCATGGGCTCTCGACAGACGACGGAGGTCGGTGGAGAGCCTTCCATTAAAATAAGGCCTTTGGCGTAAATATAACACATATAACATGCATATAATATGTAAAATATATATTATATTATGAACATATACGAAAGAAGTAATGATATATATAAAGCATACAATGTGAGTTTATATAATAATATAATGCATTAAAGGTTTATATTTATACATAATGTTCTTATATATAATTTGTAGTGTATTTAACATGTGCAATATTTTTTATAATATTTATATAATTTATATATATAATATATATAAATTATATAAATATTATAAAAAATATCATAATGATAAAAGCAATTAATCTTTCAAATCATAAGTGAGATGATAAATTCACTGAGATCATTCAAAGACAAGAAAGTTTTATGTGATCGAAATGCGATGGGAGAGGCAACACCAAATGGGGCAATCACAACAAGTATAAAAAACTTGAAGCAAAGCAAAGGAAACCAAAAAATGACATTAACAATATTCATATGGAGGACCCCATATTTTTTTTCAGAATTAAGGGGGGATGTTGTGGCCACAACACTTAACAACACACAAGGATGAAGTTGTTATATTTGGTTAAGATAATAAGACTTAATTTATCAAAGATTGAAATAAAAGTTTTGAAATATTCTCGCACACAAACCATTTCCTAAGGTCCCATATAAACAAATCAACATAATATAAGTTCTTAAAAGTGAAAGTATTAGAATGTTTAGTTCTAAGACAATGAATTTGATCAAAAGGGAATATTTATTATTTTATATTTCTTACAAATCCTGGTAATGATAGATAGGAGGGTTTTAGTATTAACCCACATCTATTCAATATTAAATAACCTCTTTTTCCTATAATTACATTGTTGCCATGAAAGTATTAGAATGTTTAGTTCTAAGACAATGAATTTGATCAAAAGGGAATATTTATTATTTTATATTTCTTACAAATCCTGGTAATGATAGATAGGAGGGTTTTAGTATTAACCTACATCTATTCAATATTAAATAACCTCTTTTTCCTATAAATACATTGTTGCCAGTGGGCTTATTCAGTACCCTAACGAAGTTGACTTTATACCATGTATGCATTGACCCACTGTCAATGAACCTATTTAGTACCCTCACAAGTTTTCATACACTTCTCACACGTGTGCTTTCAACTCTCTTATATGTTACATTTTTATTAGCTTCACTGAATAATTGCTTTATTAATTAGTTGAAGAGAGCGGGGTGGTACTAGAAGTTTTCTATTTAAAGGAATAGATGTGATACTAGTTAAGTTTGACCCACTAGTTTTCTTTTCATCTACCAATGTAAAGGTTTAAATGTGGAGGGCTGTGGGAGGGATTCAAAGCAAACACTTCAAACAATTTGTTCATTTATAATGGATGAAAGATAGGTTTTTATTCATATTTAAATGTTTCCCATGGTCATGGTTGGTATGAGATAAAAAGAGAAACTTGATATAGATTACCTTCAGATAAATGAAATCTTATGTTAAAGATAGAGCAGAGATAGCCCATGTTCACCAACTATTGTTACATAGGAATAATTCCCTATATAACTTTTGAAAATGTCATGAAATCAAACAATTACATAAAGCAAGCGAAATACATAACAAGCCTTGCAAAAATCAAGTCTAAAGCAAAGCAACACAAAACCAAAGCAATGCAAAAACGAATGGTCTTAGAAGTAAACAAAAGAAATAAGCCATGCAAAAATTGAGACCACAACCTAACCAGATAAGAACAGAAATATCAACAAAGAGAGTATGTATATTCTTGTGTTCTTAGCCTTATGTTAAGCATTTTACGACAAGGGGGCAAACTTTAAAAGAAGGGGGACAGTCAGTCTCTTTTTATAATAAAGAAGGGGGCAAACTTCAAAATTAATTAATGCCATCATGTTCCTTCAACCATGAAAGTATTCCTTGTGTGAGGGATGAGACACACAAATTGTTCTGTTTCCAATGAGTTTTTGTATTAAAATCAGTGAAAACCATGAATGACCCATTACAAATATTTTTCTATGTAAGTTATTATTATATTGGAAATTTGATTTGAGATTTGGAGTTTAGCTAATAAACAGTGAAATTATTTTATTGAAAATTTTTTTCACTTTAATTTTTTTGTGAAATGTTCCAAATTTACACCATTTTAAAATAATTTAACACTCGACACAAAATTTCTCAAACAAATATAATTATAATTTTTTATAAAATTAAATATATTCTTAAAAATTATTAATTCCTACCAATTTTCCCCTCCCCATAATTTTCCATTCTCAAAAAATATAAAACACATAAATTCAAGAAACCTTACGTTCTCAAAACATGAATTCAAAAAACTATAAACACAAAAAAACCTATCCCTGCACTGTTTCGCTATGCTGTAAAAATATTTACATTCTCGAAAACTATAAACACATAAATTCAAGAAACCTTACATTCCCAAAAACATGAATTGCAATGTTTCGCTACGCTTTAAAGATATTTGGCCATGAACAAGGAAGAAATCCCGTGATAATGGGAATATCTCGAGGCAAGTAATGACGTGGCAATTTTATATATATGTATATATATTTACAAAGTTGTTGATAAATCAACATGTTTCTAAGTCCCCTATTAAGCATCACACTTATATTATTTTTATTTTTAATATCAATTAATGGTTTATAATATGATTTCTGGTTAATATAAAGCTTAATAAATAAATTGTTTTTATTTGTTTAATGAATTTGAAATATTTGATATTTTATTTTTATTTTTGAAGTATTTGGTTTTAGTTTTATCTTAAAAAAATAAATTATCTAATATAAAGATGAGTTATAAGGGATGTGATTCTTATTCATAATTATGTTTGACCTGTAATAATTATGAGGATGTTGATTTGGAATTTGATCCACATTAGCTACTTTTAAGTTAACCTAGCCTAATCAATTATAAGGTGTGGGTTAGGATCATTTATTGTAACTATAAACTTGAGCAGCTCTTTGAAGTTTACTATTAATGTTGCCAAAATCTTAGGGGGCTAAATTTCTTATAAAGTTTATTCTTCATATTTAATAAATAATACAAAAAAATTATTAATTTCTATTTCTAAAAAACAATTTACTACTCAAATTTTATATTTTAAAAAAGAATATATTTTACTATAAAAAAATATAAATAACATCAAAATTTGAAATTATGTTACATCTTTATGAAATTAAAATATGTTTACACAATATATTGTTAAATATTTTATAATTTTTTTTTAATTAGTAAAATTCTCTAATATTCTTATGCTTTATATAATAAGTATATAAATTTTAAAATTTTTCACTGATTATAAATAAAGCACATTAAAAAAATCACATTTCTTTTATTTCCTAAATCCTTTTGCCAACCTAAATTAAAAATTTTAATTTTTATAATTAAAAAAAATTACATTTAAATAATTCATAACATGCCATATTCAAAACAGAAGACATATACAGGTTTTAACAGAATCTTAGTAATAGTCTTTAATATCATTTTCTAGGTATTGAATAAGGCCCTAACATAAGACTGTCCATTTCACTACGTATAATATTAAGAATAACATTTAGTCTTTAATATCATTTTCTAGATATTGAATAAAGCCCTAACATAAGTGACTATCCATTTCACTACATATAATATTAATAATAATGTTTAAAAATAATATGACGAGTTCCTACATTATAACTAACATCAAGATATTCCAACTTAGACATTTTTGTGACTACGCAATGTACTTGGTTTTACCACATTAAACCCAAGTATAAAAATTTTTCAATTTAACAACATTATAATGTTACATTATGATTGTTCTACTTGGAAAATTTGGTGATTTTGTAAAATAATTTGGTCAAAAAAACTATTAACTATGAAACAACAAACTTAAAAAATATGATTAACTGAAAGTTAATACAATCAAACTCAACATTTTATGCACATAAAATTTAAATCTAAGACTTGTACTTTCCCATTATTATGATTACATCTCTCTCAATTACCTTTAATGAAAGTTTCATTTTTATTTTAATTTAACTATATTTAAACTAAATGGAATTACCCCGAATGAAAGTTCCATTTTTTATTTTAATTTAACTATATTTACACTAAGCTGAAGTATCTACAATATAGCCCTTATTGAAATGTGAAAGTTTATTCATACCTTTCAAAGTCTTGAATAATTAAATTGAACTGCAAAAAAAAGCTCACTATACAACCTTATTAGGATTATTATCATCCTTATTAGGATTATTATCGTTGTTGATGTTCTGTTATATATATATGGTAAATATGCAGTAAATGACTTCGGAGGGTTTCGACGAGTGCTGCTCCTTGGAGCAATGTCTTCTGTAATTAAATATGCAATATCTTGGTTCAGAATTTCTGACCTGAGATTGAGTGATTGTGAGAGCTTAATTTTCATTTGTCGAAGGTCAATGCTTCTTATGGCCGACATCAATTTCATAATTATTTGGGTTCACTCTCGGAACATGTCCATCTTCTAAGTCCATGTAACATCCAAGTGTGTATAATATATATCTTCTATAGTCGGTTCTATTTTGGCATATATCACATTAATAGTTTTGTGGATCTTGTGGATCTATAATTTTCCTCGTCCACCATAGATTCCTGCTTCCACTTACTCAATTCATTCTAAAACATATTCGACTTTCACTTTGAGACATCATAAATGATAGTTTGGCAGCTGCCACATGAGGCAATTTGGGCTGATCTATGCTTGAAATACCCCTTTTAAATATTCATGGGAGGCTTTGAGTGGCTTCGTGGTGTCCAAGGTAAAATTCAAATTGAACTTTTTGTGGGTTACATTTTCCATCGCTGAATGAAATGGAAAATGACAGTTAAACGGCATAACATAAAAGCAAAGGTATGACATCTTTTGGGCCGGCTAACCCGACCTAGTTCAGAATACTTTGAGCATGAGTGACAATACAAGCGGTTTCCCTTCAAAAGACGTAGATAGCTTGGACTTGCAATGACCACTTTCACTAATGAGCTTTCATCATCAGCCCTCTCTATTTGAAACACATCCCTAGTCACTGGACGGTGCCCTCGTTACACAGCATGCTCACCAAAGCCCTACCCGGTTTGTGTGGAGAAGGTGGGCATCTGATAAGTGTACAGTTATGTTTGAGCTTACAATCTGACCAGCTTAAAATAAAAATCAAGATTCCAAATCAAAAACAAGATTTGATATTAATTCTCTATTTCCAAAATTGAGAGCTATTTCATTGTAATACAATGAGTAAGATAAAAATGTTACAAGTTTTGAGATAAGTATTTAATTAGAACAATCTAATTTTAAAATCATGACCAAGCCAAACACCGAATAGGTGTATGAGATCCCTTTATTTGTGGGACAAGGAACCTATGTACATACTCTAACCCCGACACCAAATAGGTGTATAAGATCCCTTTATTTGTGGGACAAGGAACTCATGTACATACTCTAACCCCCTCTGAATTTAAGCCTATAACCTCTTAAAAAGAAA
This sequence comes from Pinus taeda, assembly GCA_000404065.3. Classification (NCBI taxonomy): domain Eukaryota; kingdom Viridiplantae; phylum Streptophyta; class Pinopsida; order Pinales; family Pinaceae; genus Pinus; species Pinus taeda. The sequence continues at coordinate 11,216 of APFE030115729.1, read as the reverse complement.
TACCACAAGTAGGATCAAAATGTTACACATTCTGCACACCAAATAGAGAAATGCTTTCTGTAAGTTGCCAATTTTCATTCAATCAATAGGATGCTAGACATAATGGTTAACATATCCAAGATTTTATCCAAACAGGGGCCAAAGGCATGTTTAGTTGTTCTGCAAACAGAGAAATTTTCTCTGTAACTCAATTTTCATCTTTCAACGGGATACGTAAAGGTCAACATATCCAAGACTTATGCAAACAGAGACTACAGGTATGTTTAGTTGTTCTGAAAACATGACAGCCGCTGGTCCCATAGAACAAAGGGAAATGGCAATGAAATATTTTAATTTTCTTCAACCATCTATACCTAAAGAGTAAATTGCCAAGGAAGTCGGATTGCAGAATTACACTTTGCATGATACAAATGATCAAACAAATAAATCAATGCTTCCATGCTCATCGCCACCTATATGAGATTATACCAACTAGACACATATAGAATATTTTGTTTAAATAAAAAGCTAGCAGATGACTGCTTCACAAAGATTAAAGGTTGAGTGTAGGAATCACAATCTGGAGGTGGACAGAGCCTGATGAATCAAATCTTTTCTTAAGATCTTGCCAGACGGGGACTTGGGAATTGAATTGACAAATGCTACTCGGCGTATCTTCTTGTATGGTGAAACCTGCAACCCAAACATAAGAGATATTTTCTCTTGGAAATTATCAGATCTCCAACAAAAGAAACTGAAGTTTTAGGTTGAGAGTGGGTACAGAAACAAACAAAATCTTTAAGAGCTTCATTTACCTGTTTTGCAACAAAATTTATTACATCCTCTTTGGAGAGATTACTGTCAGACTTCCTCACAACAAATGCCATTGGTATTTGACCTGCTTCATCATCAGGATACCTACCATACACACTCAAAAGACAGAGAGTTGAATGCCTCAATAAATAAGATGTATACGAGAATCTTTGGATGAATGTACAAACGAATAAACTCATCAACTAATGTTGCAGAGAAAGTCTGTGCTGTAAGCCCAAATGCTGAATTCTAACTAAAGCTTAAAAAGTATTTATTAGCTAAATAAGTGGTAAATCCTGCCATATGTAAATCTTTCAAAATATAGCAGACCAATAAGTGGTAAATCCAGGTATCTGTAGACCTTTGAAAATATCAGATCAAGAAGTCTAAAATGCTACTCACGGAATAACAGCAGCATCACTAATATCTGGGTTTGAGAGGAGCAACTCCTCTAACTCTGCTGGAGCAACCTGCCCCAAGAATATGTTTTTTCCGAGAAGATCATTATGTTGGGTCTCGTATTGAACTTTAAAAGGTCTTTGAAATGCTTTGTACCTGAAATGCTTTGTACTTGATCAACTCCTTTATTCTGTCCACAACAAAAAGGAAACCCTCCTCATCAATGTAACATAGATCCCCAGTTTTCAGCCATCCCTCTGAGTCTAAAGTTGATGCAGTTGCTTCATCATTACCCAAATAACCTGCATGGAGAAGCTAAAACTTCAATATATTTTCTAGCCAGAAGCTGGGAAAAATCATTATATGGATGCGTGCTATGGCATCATACTGAATGTGTACTTTCGCAGATAGGGATGGAGAAATATCAGACTGCTTGCATGGATCACTTTTTGAAAGCATAGATTCATTTGTTGGGGAATACCATTCCTGTTTGAAAGATGGTTCTGGGCTATATGTCACATGGTTGGGTCCAAAATTGAGTTTGGCAATGATTAAGTTCAAGTCAAATTCAAATTTTCTGATGAAGCTCTTATGAGGTTCACTGTTAGGTTCGAATATATATAGAAAACATAAAATAAGAAGAAATAAACACCAATAAGCATGAGTAGGAATCCTGATCAATAAATATGCATGAGTGATCAATAAATATGCATGAGTTACCAGTTATCTTTAGTGTGATTTTTTGGAAAATTTTCTGGTCTAATTTCTCTAAAATCTAGCAGACATTCATTGAACTCCATAATTTAATCAGAATAACATCCAATCATCAATGACATTCATTAGCAAATCCAAGCCCAAGCCCGCAGTGGTAACAAATAAGCAATATGAGGCCAAGGGTTCAAGGATTCATCAATTGAGGCTCATTGCTCGAGCTAGGGAGGGCATGCACGCACGATCCATCAAGTAGGGTTTCACTTCCAAACAAACTGATTACTTCACTGCGCAGTCACGTAAAAATACAAGGCTCAAGGGTTCGAGATTGAGTGGGAAAGGGCACACCGTCAGTTACAAACTTACAGTCGAGAGAGTTCGACTTATAAGTGCGAAGAATGGAAAGCAGAAGCAGTGGGGCGAGAGTGTAATACTGCGCGGCACAGCGGGAATGTGTGCGGCTGACTTTCACCTGGAAACGCTAATGATTTTCTTACCTCGAATCTAAAAAATTTCAGAAAAAATTGCCTTGAAATTCGTATTGGGTCAAGTTCAACTTGATGTTCGGCCTTTAGGTTCAGTGAACCTGAGGGAGTTTCAAATTTTTTGGGGGTTCTACAAATTTCAAACCTCAATGTTCGACTTTACCGGATCATGTGACATAACTTCTAGGTACCGAACATCCACTCTTAAAATTTCACAAAAGCACAACGGCACACTTGTGGGGAGACAAATTAATGATCCTTTTGGGTTCTACGAATTTCAAGCCTCAAGGTTTGAGTTTGCCGGATCCTGTGACATAGGAACTTATAGATACCGAACATACACCCTTAAAATTTCACAAGAGCACAAGGTGTGCACTTGTGGGGAGACAAATTAAGGATCTGCAGTGGAATTGTTATAGATTTTTTAATATGATTTTGAGCTTAGGGTACCTCTTGCTTACCATGCTCCCATTTTCTCACAATGGTTATGGAGTTTTGCACTTGCTGCTGAATTTTTTATCTTATATAATTTTGATGTTTAAGATTTACTAGCCAGAAGCTGGGAAAAAACAATATACCGATGAGAGTGCTATGGCATCATATTGAACGTGTGCCTTGGGAGGTAGGGATGAAGAAATATCAGACTGCTTGCATGGACCACTTTTTCGAAACATAGAATCAATTGCCCGGAATACCATTCCTATATGAAAAGATGGTTCTGTCGACCTAACATACACCATTAAAATTCACAAGAGGCTAGATTCATTTGCCGGGGAATACCATTCCTGTTTGAAAAGATGGTTCTGGGTACTGAACATAGTAACATACACCCACCCTTAAAATTTCACAAGAGGCACAAGGTGTGCACTTGTGCACTATGTCTATGGAGTTCTGCACTTGCTGCTTAGAATTCTTTAATCTTCATGATTTAAATGTTTAAGATTTTGATCGGGTTACTACCCAAACCCTATCTCAAAATAAGAAAATTGAAAAAAGCCTGAAATCCGCAAGGCCTGCAGATTTTTTAAAAATTGTCGTAGTCTCGAAAGAACAGATGAAATGATAACTTGGAAGTACCTTTCATGATTGTAGGTCCTCGCAACCAGAGCTCGCCTTTATGGTTGGGAGGCATATCTTTGCCACTGGCTGTGTCCACCACTTTAGCCTCTACATTAGCTGCAAGCAAGCCTGCCGTTCCGTAATGTTCGTTTTCTTCATCCGTTATAGTCATGGCTACGGACCCGCTAGACTCTGTCAATCCATAACCCTACAAAATAAATAATAACTACCTTCAATAACAGTAATCTTTTACGCTTTTGTCATTGGGGGGTTTTGGCAAGTTGAAACAGAGGAAACCAAGCCTGCTATGTCTTTGGGAGCATAGGGATAGTTTTGCTTGACCCATGAACAAGAACAACACTGATAATAAACTGAGGCATGTTTTGTGTGTGAGGCCTAGTTTTTTTTTTCAGGGTATATATATAGGGTAAGTAATGGATTTTTCTCATTTACCCCACGGGAGAGTGACTTCCCGTCATCAAACTTGCAATGATAAAAGAATCTATAAACATGGCAGAACATGGCGGGCTTGAAGTGGACGAGTTATAAAATGGTGGTGTGTAATAATGTAATAAACAGGGAGTTACAATTCCAATCCTGATCAAGATCAAATCAAAATCAAATTGACATCAGAAAGAGGCAGGGAAATTCGCGAATTAGGTATGAATACCTGTAGAACTTGAACAGCTGGAAATCGAGCAGTGAAGTTGTCGATTACGTCTTTGCCAAGAGGAGCTCCACCGCAGCTTATCGAGCTTAGCGAAGTCAAAACGTACTTGGCAACGAGAGGAGACTTACTTAAAGCGACGAGAATGGGTGGAGAAGCGGGCATGGAGTTCACTCTGTACTTCTGTATGGCCGAAAGCATTTCAGCCAAATCAAATTTGGGCATGAATACCATGGTACTCCCAGCTGCAATGCAAGCAAGTGTATAGAAAAACCCAAAAACATGAAACAGCGGGATGAAGCATAAACATATATTCTCCCCTCCCTCCACATCGTCACGACCGCTCAGAACTCCTGATATCATGGCAATGAGATTTCTATGCGTGGAGATGACTCCCTTGCTCTTGCCCGTTGTCCCCGACGAGTAGAGAAGCGTGGCAGTGTCCTCCTGCTTGATGTCCACTGAAGGGAAGCCGCTAATATCGGACTGCAAGAGGAGGTTTAAAGTAGAAATGTAGCCCGAGTCCAAGCCTTCCTCTGTGTTTCCCTCTATGAGAATGAATGGTAATCCGGTTGTACGGACCTTTTCGATCACATTTGGTGGGGTGAAGACCATTACCGGTTTCGAATCCTCTGCCTGCTTCTTAATCTCGGCCTCTGTGCTGAGCGGATTAGCGGTTGTCAGGATTGCTCCGATGGAGAGAATGGCGAGGTAAATGCATGGAAGGGCCATGGTATTGGGGGATATGACCAGTACCACGTCGCCTTTTCGAATCCCCAGGCCATGCAGTCCGGCAGCAAGTGCTCTAACATTTTGGCGGAGGGCAGGATAAGAGAGCGAGAGGCCACTGGGGGCATCGATGGATGCGACCTGCTGCGTATGGTGGTGATGGGAAAAAATATAGTTGGTGATATCCAAGTGTTGAGTGGGTGGAGGAAGATGGATGGGATCTCTTTTGCTGTAATAAATTCCATTGTCTCTGCAATAGCCGCTCTTTGGATCGATAATCGGTCGTTCCTGCTCCGCTGCCATTGTGGGGTTCGTAAGAGGGATTGTCGGGCCTTTGCAAGGATTTTCTAATTTTTTACTCAATTTTGTGTGAATTTTAAAATGGGGCGGAAATTTGTTTAGGGCGTAGGTTGATTTTGAAATTTAGAGGTTTTGTTTAAATTGTGCGAGTTAAAATTAATATATATCTAATAGAATTTTATTAATGAAATAGACTTTCAAAACTTCATAATTTCATAACCACGTAGAGTTGGTGTTGACGTGTGTATTCAAATCACAACCGTTGATGAGTGTCTAAATTAATTAATGTATTAATCGCATGTTTTTAAATGAATATTTTAATGATTGAATATGTGGAAGGTTTTT
>APFE030115727.1:2381-14319 GCA_000404065.3 Pinus taeda | reverse complement strand
AAAGTGCATTTCTCCAAGTTGGCACATAGCTTGTGTTGCCACAGTGTTTGGAGAACCTGTCGGATGTGGTGGAGGTGCTCTTCCCAACTTTGGCTGAAGATCAAAATGTCATCCAAGTATACCACTACAAATGAGTTGGTGAATGGCCGCAAGATGTCATCCATTAGCCTCATGAAGGTTGTAGGAGCATTCGTCAATCTGAAAGGCATAAACAACCATTCGAAAAAGCCCTCCTTGGCTTTGAAGGTAGTCTTCCACACATCAAAGGGTTCGATTTGTACCTGGTGATATCCTAACTTCAGATCGATCTTGCTGAAATATTTTGTCCCCTTTAGTTGGTCCAGGAGGCCATCAATCCATGGGATCAGGTACCTATTACGGACAATGATCTTGTTCTGCTCCCGATAGTCAATACAGAGTCTCCAAGCCCCATCCTTCTTTTGTACCAACACGATCGCGCTCCCACAAGGCGATGAACTTAGACGGATGTGACCTTTCTGCAGGAGCTCCTGATCTACCTCTTGATTTCATCATTCTCTAGAATGGAGCACCAATAAATTGGTCCATTGGGTAGCGGCGCAGCTGGGGTTAGATCAATGGAGAGCTTGACCTGACAGTGCAGAGGAACCCCTGCGGGGGAGGTGCAGATTTCCTCGTACTCCTCCACGACCTTGTCCATCTGCAGTTGTTGTGCGGAGGGGCCCTGTCTGGAGGCCGTGGCAACTGTCTTCTTCTTTCCTTGAGGGCATATCATCAGGAAAACAAATTTCCCGGTTCTGGAAATGAGCTTACTGCATTGTTTTGTAGTAATCAAAGAGATGGCGGTAGGCGGTGCTACCTCTGGTATCCTGTACAACTTGGTTCCCAATGTAATAATAACAGCACGGGGCCTTGATTCATACACAACATGTCGCTTCCACAAGTATGGTTGTCCTAATAATACATCACAAACTTCAAGGGGAGCAATGTCACACAATACCTCATCCATGAAGGCCATGATGTTGCATGGAAGGCAACACTGTTGGCTCACACGAAGATCCCGTCCTTGGTGAAGCCACCTGATGGTGTACTGTTGTGGATGTGCTATGGTTGGTAAGCCCAATCGCTTCATGACCTCTGCTGAAATGAGGTTCTTTTGGCTCTCACTATCAACAATGAACTGTAGCGGGCAGCGCTTTACCCACATCTCGGAGTGGAAGAGACGCTCCTCCTCCTCTGGATCTTCGGGTTCATTTTTCTGGATCTTGGCAGTAGCAAAAGTGGTGTTAGGATCCACATCAATGATCTGCTTCCTTTTGTCATTCCCCTTGTCGGGTTCTAACTCAGAGTCAAAACATGCATCTGATTCTGAAACCTTTAGCTCAGCCACTAGTGACTGCTTGGCCCGACACTCACTTGTGTTGTGAGTGGAGATCTTATGGAACTCACACCATTTTCCTGTGTCCTTTTTCGGCTTCGCAGCTTTGTTCTTTGCTTGTAGCTTTGGCGGGTTGTCTTGGGCTGCTCCACCTTGGCTTTGTCCTTTGTTCTGCGGTTTCGGGGCACCTTTCCCTTGCTTTGGATTCGTAGATCCAAAGTCTCGCTTCTTTTGTTTAAACTTTTGCTCGACCTTGACGGCATATCGGTATGCTGTGCCAAGTGAGGAGATGTTCAGGACTTCTATTTCTTCCTGGATGTACTTGTGCAGGCAGCCACGGTATTTGAGTATCAAATGCTACTTTGAATCCTTGATACCCAACTTTGTGCGAAGGGTATGGAAAAGATTGGTGAACTTTGGCACGTCTTCATCCCTTCCCTGTCGTAGCGTGGTCCACTTTATGTATTCATCCTCATAGATTCCAATAGGGTAGTACTGCTCCTTGATGGCATCCTGGAATGAATTCTAGGTGGGTGCGGCTGAAAATAGTGAGCCAGTACTTTCATCCTTCTGCTCGCAGTATGTTTCCCACTATTCCTTGACGTGGGGGGCTGCTTTGAGAAGAGCAAAAATAATCTTTTCCCGACTCGAAAATTCATGAACGGAAAAATAACCCTCTAGCAGATTTAACCATTTATCTACAGCATCTGCGTCTATCTAACCCTCGAATATGGGGATTTCAAAATTAACTTGTACCTTAAAGGGCATGTCGTTTCCACAGTAGCTACTGGAAGCTGATGCATCGCTTCTGGGAAGCCGCTCAAGGATCTAGGCAAAGTTTTCCATCATCACGTTCCGTTGTCGCTCAAGGGCTTCTTCGAGAAAGATTTTGATAGGATCTCCTGCCCCCTCGTCTTTCTTCTCATTCGCCATGGGAGGCCGTTGGGATTTGCGAGGCTGGTCTTGCAAAGGTTCGATGAGTTCAAGCCCTAACTCCTTATATCCCGACCTCATTGGGGACATGCAAAGAAAAACAGAAAAAAAGTAGACCGCTCTGATACCACTGATCTGGACTTAAACATGAATGCAACAAATTATAGAGATAACCATAAACACAGATATGCAGTGGAAATAATACTTCATTTCATTAATGTAAAATACTGAAATATGTTTACAAACAGTAATAGAAATAAACCAGCTGGGTGATGGTAGCTTATGAGAAGAGATGTAGTGGCTACATGCCTTTGAATTGTGTTACAATGAGGCTTGAATCCCTATTTATTGTTTAGAAACAATGGAAAACCCTTAACATTCCAAAACCTAACCCTAGAAGATGAAACACCAAACTGTGGGCCCCGTTTGGGTAAGTTGGTACATCAAATTCCCGGGGTTGTAACTTTGGCATACGTTCTTCATTTGACACGTACAATAGCTCGTTAGAAATATCTATCCGAGCACTACCACTTTGGGAAGGGAAACATGGGTCCATGGTGCCATGTTGCCCCCAGATTTCCCAAAAAATGTCGTTTAGGGCCTCAAAACGGCTCTGGAAGTTCAAGACCCAAAAAACTGCTAAAAATAGTAAGTTGTGCTAACATTAAGCAAACTGAAAATGCTGAGAGAAACAATGGTGGGGATTCCAGGTGGACTTGGCAGGTGGCCACCAAGATCCACCTAGATCATTCATAGATGAAGTGGAGCTTGATGTTGTGCCATTAAACATATGTGGTATATTTTTGGGCAACCCATGTCTCTATCACAAAAAAAATATCTTCCATAGACATGAAAACAAATACCATTTGTTCAAATATGGAGTATAATATATTGTGAGAGCTCATAGCAAGAAACTAAATCTTTCACTTGTTAATGTGGGGCAGATGAAAAGACTAGTGAATTCAAGCAAGAATTTTGTGCTTCTAATGATCAAACCCAAGAATGTTGTTGATAATGAATCTTTTAAAGGTTGTGATTCAAGATTGAAATATGAATTGGTTGATGTTGTTAACCAATATGATGAGATGTTTCAGGAACCAAAAGGATTGCCTCCCAAGAGAGGAGTCCAACATGAGATACATTTGCAGCAAGATAGTCCTCTTCCTAACATTGGCATGTATAGGATGTTAGTGATGGAAAGTGCAAAAATTGAAAAGAAAATTCAAGAGTTGTTGGATAAAGGGATCATTAGACCATCTTCTTCGCCATGTGGTTCACCTACAGTTTTGGTGCTAAATAAGGATCGAACATGGTGCATGTGTGTGGACTTCCGTGCATTGAACAAGATTACGGTAAAGAACCATTACCCATTTCCTAGAATAGATGATTTACTTGATCAATTGAGAGATGTAAAGTATTTTACTAAGTTGGACTTAAGGATTGGCTACCATAAAATTAGAATTTTTGAAGGAGATATTTGGAAGACAACATTCAAAACAAAACAAGGTTTGTTTGAATGGCTAGTTATGCCTTTTAGTTTATGTAATGCTCATGCTACCTTCATGCGTGTGATTAATGACGTGTTGAGGCAATTTCTTGATGAGTTTGTTATCGTCTAGTTAGATAACATCTTAATTTTCATTAAATCTCATGATGAACATGTGAGAAAATTACTTGATGTCTTAAAGAAAGAACGACTGTATTTAAAGATGTCAAAGTGTGAGTTTGGAAAAACTTCTTTAGTTTACTTGGGTCATATTGTTGGAGGAGGTGAGTTGAAAATAGATCCCTCCAAGGTTGATGTCATTTTGAATTGGCCAAGGCCTAATACGGTTACTGAGGTAAGAAGTCTTTTCGGAGCAGCCCAATATTGGAGGATATTTATTGCTAGCTTTTCTTCTATAGCAGCTCCTTTGCATGCATTGGCAATGTTAAAAAGGTTTTTCAGTGGGGAGGAAAACAGCGAAAGGCCTTTGATGCATTGAAGTAAAATATCAATTCAGCTCGAATACTTTCACTTCCATATTTGATACAGTCATTTGAGATTCATAATTATGTTAGTGGCTACGTCATGGGTTCATTCCTCATGCAACATGGTAAGCCTATTTGTTTTCTTTCAGAAACTTTCAATCGTGCAGTGATTAATTATCCTACATATGACACTAAATTGTATGCATTGGTCCAAAGTGTGAAAAAGTGAAAACACTACTTGATGGGTAACGAAACAATTATTCACACTGATCATCATCCATTGCAATACTTGTAATCACAATCAAAGTTGCAACAATCAAGACACTTTCGATGGATGGGTTTTCTTCAACAATTCCACTTGGTAATAAGGTATAAGAAAGGTATCTACAATAATGTTGTTGATATGCTTTCTACGTTTATTATTAGTGAAACTACTTTACTCAAGCATAATTATGTTTCGCACGAAAGTTATATTAAGAAATATGCATTAGACAATGACTTTCATGATGTTTATGCAAGCTTGAGTCAATGTAATCAAGTAGAGGAATTGGATCATTTGCATGATAACTTGTTGTACCTTCTTCGTAATATTTGTATTCCATAGGGAGAAAGAGTCAACATCATAAGAGAGGCACATACTTCTCTTATTGCTAGTCATTTCAGTGTAAGTAAGATGGTGGCACATCTATAGAGGCACTGTTATTGGCCTCGTATGCTTGAAAGTGTGCCACATTTTATTAAAGGATGTTCATTATGTGCAGTTAGTAAGCCTAGCAATAGGAAGTTAGGATTGTACACACCACTTTCAGTTCCTTCACGACCGTGGGAGAGTGTTTCTATGGATTTTGTAGGAGGTCTTCCATTGTCAAAAATAGGTCATGATTATTTGTATGTAGTTGTGGATAGGTTCATCAAAATTTGTATTTTCATGCCATGTAAAAATCAAGTTATAGCTTAAAAAACTACTCAATTATTCTTTCAAAATGTATGGGTGCATTTTGGATTGCCCACATCCATTATTAGTGATTAAGATTCTTTCTTTGTTGGGAATTTTTGGTCAAGCTTGTGGGGATTCATGGACACCAAATTAAAAAAGAGTACAACATTTCATCCGCAAATAGATGGTCAAACATAGGTGGTGAACAGGACAGTGATACATCTTCTTCGTGGGTCTTGTAGCAAGCATCCTAAGTTGTGTGATGAACATTTGCACAATATTCAACATGCTTACAACCGGGCCAAGCAATCTTCAACTAAAACATCGCCATTTGAAGCATGTTTGGGATACTTTCCTAAGTCTCCTTTGGATTTCATTTTTGGAAAATATGTTGCTATTGATTTTCATATTGACATAGAAAAAGAAAGAAGGTTCATTGAACAGATCCAATTAGTGCACCAAAGATTTCAAGGACAGCTTGAAAAGAGCCAAGGAAAGTATAAAACAAGGCACGACAAGAATCGTGTAGATCACAAGTTCCAATTCGGTGATGAAGTTTGGCTTCACATTAGCAAAGAGAGGCTCCAAGGAGAAGGTAAAAAGTTAAAACCAATTAGATATGATCCATTCAGAATTTTGGAAAAGATTGGTAGCAATGCCTTCAAGTTGGATTTGCCTTCATATATGAAAATTTATGTTGTTGTTAATGTTGAGAACTTAAGGTTGTATGAGCCTCCTTTGATTGAAGATCAAGGAGAAAATGTCCAAATTCCTTCCATAGAGGATTTTTCTCCTGAATACCTTTATGAACTATTGCAAGACACCATTCTTGACAAAATAACAAGGTCTTCAAAATGAGGGAATGTGGATTACCTTCGAGTGGGGCTCAAGGGGGAAAATCCTTCAAAGACCAAATGGATCAAGATTGGAAAGGTGAGGGAATGGTACCCTCACCTATTGGACAATTGAAAGTGATATTTTGGGGTCCAAAAGGCTTCCAGTGGGGAGGAATGATAAGGGGCTAAAAAAATAGCTCAAAATTCAAAGTTGTCAAATCGATGTGGAACCTAGATGACCGCATAGTGCTTATCATCCTGAATCTCGCACAACTTGTTTCGCACGAAACAGACACAGTATGCTTCAAGAATCTTGTTTTGTTCACTTTCCCAAATAGGGGAATTTCTAAAAAAAAATTAACAGCCTAGTCAGCAGTCCATACTGCTAACATGGCACTATCTGGGTAAGTGTATGTGGTAGGTTGAATAGTTAACATTTTTGGTGAATCACAATGTGCTAAGTGGCACATTCCTATGGGTGAAATTTGGCATAATTTTATTGGGAGGTTTATGGCCAACAATGGGCTGACATGTGGCCCAGCCGAAGGCCGCCATGTGGCAGCCCGGGAGGTCACAAAAATTATTGTTCAAGTTCCGGGCAGAGGCAGTGGGGGTCAAACCCGCGACTTCAAACAACAAGTCTAAAGCCTCCGCCACTACACCATGCACATTGTTACTTAACCATTATGTTTTCGCATTTTATTTAAATATAACTTGTGCATCGTTTGGGGGTAGGGCCATCCCACAGGGGCCGACCCTTGGTCACACCAATACAATACAACCACTAGTGGAGAGTAGTGTCGGGTCAAAGATGATGGGGGTGGGTCATTGGCCTTAACCCCAGGAACGTGGGCCCCCATATGTCCGTATTTTTTGGAAAACATGCGTTAGCAGACATTTAAAGTGTCTGACAATTTCGCCCGATTTTCAGCGAGATTGTCACTCTATTAGCGTGTTTTAGGGAAAATTTGTAGGATGGTGCCAAATTTTGGGGAATTTGTGGTGTGATAGTAGAAGATTCGGAAAGACCATAAATTCTTCAATTTTTGACCAAATCAGGAGTAGAAAGAGGCTATATAAGCATTTTTTGGCATTTTTGAGCCATTGGAACAAGTTTCAGAGCTTTCTGAGCATTGTAAATTGATGTATTCACACTTTTGAGCATAATAGAGAGGGCCAAGCCATTGGAAGCCGGAATAAGGAAATGTAGCCCAGGAGGGATGAACTCCTTTATCACATGTTGTTGTGATACTATTTATGGTGATGTTTATGTCTGTTATATGATGTTATTTCTGTTAATTTGCACATAAAATTTACATAAAAACACTCAAAAACCCATGTTTAAACTTGCAAATAATCTCATAATCCCTCAAGAACTTTTAGTATAATCTGAAAAGGAATTTTAGCACAACAAAATTAATTTTCTCAATCAAATCACTGCCACCTAGTATGGAAAGATATTCGAATTCCAACTCCCCTTGGTGTTGTTCCTAGAAGCCTCGTGCTCCTAAAAAACCTTATTGATAGACTTGGAGGAATCTTCTTGCTACTCCTCCATACTTTATATTGAAGGTTGAATCCCTTTGAACTACTCAACCTATAGAGCATATTGCTTTTTATTCTTTGTCACTGCATTGCTTCTTTCCATTTCTCTTGTGCTAACTCCTTATAGCATGACTGTGGGTCTATCTTGTTCCTTTGATACACCCACAAAGTCTACTTCCAATCCCCCAATTGGTATGGTCCCCTTCTCTCCTTATGGCCTAAACTCTATGAATCTTGTTTGCAAGCTCTATTGGTACTATCCTTTATACCATGTTATGACAGTTGAACTTTGTTAGCACTACTATTAATAGCATGCCATGGAAAATCACTTACCCAGTGATTCTTTGATGCCAACTACATACTACAGTTACTTGATCATCCCCATCTTGAAATTATGCTCACAACATGATCCTCTGTGTTATCAATGCCCCCTATAGCACACCTCCACAAGATGATGCCCCATATGATATGTTCGATCGGTCTGCTTTGTCGTAGGCCTATGACCATTCAATAACAATTCCCACCACCTGTCATTCAATGTAATTTCACCAACCAATGCCTGATTCTTGTGTCCTATAAATGACATATTATGATTGGCTTGCTAACTTAGTTTTAGAAACACAGTTTCCACCTACAATAAATTTCCCTTGGTGCTTGGTAGTTGGGTCTTCCCTTTCCCCCACATTCAGCTTGTGGCCTATTACCACTCAACATATCATTCTTGACCGATCTGTGGCCTTGACTTGTTCTCATTCATTTGCTACTCTACATGTGTCTCCTCATATAATGTTGAGTTCTCTCCAACATATGGCCCATCGGCCCCACTCCTGTTGTGACTGAATATAGTCTCTTATCGTAGCCCATTGTATGCTACTAGATTTGGATATGAGTCGATCTCATGTGGATTTTCCATTATCACTACATTAGGTTGTCAGTTACAATGTATCTCCTCCTACACTGCGACCTCCTGTCGAATCCCCGATCCATGACCATATGTTATCTACCTCAGCCACCATTGTTTATCCCTCCACATAACCTGTTTTCTAATAGAATTGGTGGATTTACCCTCATCAACCAACTCTAACCCTGGCTCGACTATCTCTTGCGATCGATGTCCATGTGACTACACTCCATCACAACCCACACTTGTTCTCTTTCCCTTATCCACCGATCGATGGTTGGTGTGGATTTACAGACAACTCTCTAGCAATTATTTGCATCAACCAACAGTTTGATGAAATTCATTTGCAAGCTAGAATTTCTTATCATGGTAATTACTTAGGACTAATATATATGTTTACTTTAAGCATTCTCTTTATTCAATTATTTCATTAAGAAATTATACATATGTTTAGCAATTATACATATCATTATTCAAGAAGTAGAGATCATGGTGCACAAGAGACAAGAGACACCATTAATTAGGCCAAAGGCTAGGGAAAAACCCATAAGGGGAAACCCAACAATCATTTCCTTATAGAATCTTTGTCAACAAAATAAATCCATATCACTTCTCACCAGACCAGTAGACCAATTCTCCAAGTGCTACGTCAACCCTCCATCAATAGCCTAAAATTTTCCATAACTTTGTCCACATGATATTCATCAAGTCTAATCATAGGATACCACATGCTTGTCCTTTATGTGCCATGTCCCATAATGTTAGAGTGCCTTAGATAGCTTGAATAATCACTAAAGAAATGGTGTTTTAGGTAGCTCGCATTTCACAAATTTATAATGCTTCAGGTAGCTCACATTCCACAAAAGTGATAGTGCCTTAGGTAGATTGCATTCACCAAATTATAGTGCTTCAAGTAGCTCGCATTCCACAAAAGTGACAGGGCCTTAAATAGCTCTGAATTCCATAGAACAATACCTTTGAATTCCCTTCCACATATGAGATCCAAATCGGTTTCCAAATGGTGCCGAATATATGTCAATATATAGTTATTTCTTGATCGAAAAAGGTGCCTCTAAAGGTTGGCCGACTTGACTTCCGAAGGGTCAACTTGATCAACTTGGGGACACAATATATATTTTTTAAAATTCAATTTTTTTTTCTTTTTAATGTCCAAATGGTACATTATAATATTTCTTTTTCTTTTGACTCAAATGAATTCTTTTAACTCTAACACAGAGAACATTCTTAAATAAATACATAAATGACAAATTATGCATTATGAAGGCTAACCATAGTTATAATTTCAACACTCCCTCTTAACTAGGGAGACTCATCAAGATATTATCAAGTTGGAATATTCTTATAAGAAATGATCCATATTGATAAGAATCATCAATTATAACATCATCATAACCAACGTTGTCAAATTACCAAGGCCTTGACAAGTAAGCTCTCTCTCTCCACTAGATCATAGCACAATGTTGGGAGGCATTCAATAGGAAACCACAGAACTGCCTCTCCAAGGCACATTATCCACCTAGGTTCACCATGGTATGTCCTCCACGAGACCATTTCCTACTTGTCACAAGGAAATGTCAGTCCACTGTACCATTCTTGAAATGAGTCAATGTACTTGACTTATGGTGTTAGTCTTAATCGATCATAATACATGACACAAGAATTCCATTCCTTGATGCTTATCCAATCTACCATTATCCATATCTTGGTCCATGTACTTGAATTAGGGTGTTATTCCTAATCACATTACATGACACAAAGGGAAAATAGATGTCCATAGGCACACTCCCTCTCAACCTAGGAGAATTTATCCACAAGCCCAAGATTGTTACAGAAATAATCAAGCTTCTTTACATCAACTACCTGTCCATTCGTGGAGATATATTGTAACTTCTTGGCTCCCATACCTTATTACAAAGTATCACGGTCAAATCCTATATGCCATCAAATGATCCATCAAATATTTTACGGAGCCAAATTTCTTCACAAGTAACTACACAAGTTGTTATATATTCTTCCTTCGTAGTGCTTAGTGCAACAAAATCCTACTTCCTGTTTTTCCAAGAAAGCATAGTAGATACCAAGCATAAACAATCATTAGCACTTTTCTCATCATCAACGTTTCCATCCTAGAAATCGAATCAAATACATCAGAGAAATAATCCATCATCCAAACTCTAGAGTGATCGTCATGCTTCCCTTGATTAAGGAATATTTTACCAAGTTTCTTCCAAACCTCAAGTCCCAAGTAGTAGTGCATTGAACTGTTGAGCCTCAACCTTGCACCTTCCTACACACCCTCTTAACCCTCATTCTCCACTCACTTCACTCATCCAGTGGTTAAATCATTGCATTATAGTCTAAAAAGGATTGTTTATATGGTTTTCTGACTATACTGATGTCTGTTGTTTGGTTTAGTTTTTTTGTCCATGCAGCTGCGGAAACTTCTCAGTTTCCACAGCCAACACAGGTTTCCACAGCCAGCACAGGATTCCGCAGCTATTTTGTTAAAAGCTATGCTCCAGGTGTCCTTTGAAGGAACGGGCTACATGGGCAAGCTCCAGATGGCATGTACATGGATCGTGTCCCTTCGAACCGGCCAAATCATCCATTAGAGGCCGCGGTCAACCAAAGTCAAAGACGAGGCCAACCAAAGAGTTCAGCGGTGGCACGTCACTGTTTTGGGCATGCGAATGATACGTGGCCTAGTTCTCAGCTCACGAAGGCACCAACGCACCTAGAGATCGTTATTGAACAGTGAATCTAACAGCCAACCACTCCGAAGATTTAAGAAGCATAACGATAATTACACTAGATCTCGGCTGAAGAGATCTACGTGTCTATGGAAATGAAGTTAATAGCGCAGTAGTTGTTTTAGTATTTTGCATTATAAATAACGCGTTGTTGAACGTTGTAGAGAGACTTTTGATACATGTAAACTCTGAATTGTTTATGTAATTTCCGCGCTGCTGGTTATCTTATCACCCCAGTGTTTTATATACTGTTGATTTAAATACATGAGAAGACTTTTCTGAAGATAGCCGTGTGATTATTTGATTGGCTGAAGTGGCAGAGGGCCCTTGCACACTGAAGCCTTGTAAAGTGTTTTTTTAGTTTCATTATTCTTTTGTTTTATCATTAGTTTGTACGTAATATATTTTATGTTTCTGCTGTTCATATCTTTACTTTTGTTTTCTTAGAGCTGTAAACTGATCAGTGCTTTTTGCAGGTTCTCTTAGGCAGCCCGAGCAATTTTTCATTTTTTTAATAACTTTTGGCATATGAGATCATCTTGTCCTTCTTGCTAACCTTTATTTTTTGAAGTTTACATTCAGCATTGTCCTTTTCAAGTTGTTATTTGTTTATTTCTTTTTCTGTTAGTTAGATATCATACTGCTTAACAATTTATGATTTCTTTCTGTGGTCAAATGACTATATCA
>APFE030115702.1:41266-56227 GCA_000404065.3 Pinus taeda | reverse complement strand
GGGCGGAGCACCGGGCAGCACGACAGGGAAAAGCGACGAACACACGAGTTTTGAGCGACGTTATGAAGAGCGACTTGCGACACTTGGAGAAATGAGCGTGGAACGAAAGGCGACTTATACCCTTTGTGCGTGGGCAGTTCAAGGGGCTGGCCGACAGTTCCATGGGCGAAGATTGAAGTGTGCAAGCCACCGTTTAGGGGGTCGGTTGGGCAAGCCCCACCCCTTCAACCAAGCGTATATATGGAGGAGCGCTTGGGTTCATTTGGACAACAATTCGATCATCGAACATACACATCTACGCATAGAGGAGAAGTGCGCAGTTTTAGTTGGGGAATGCGCATAGCTCATGCGCTCAACTTGGAGAATGCGCAGAGCTGTTCTTGGTTGATGGTTGGCAAGGTGTGCCGTATGTTGGGTTGACGAAGGTGCAGATTTGTGCAGGACTTGAGGAGGAGTTCTTGGTGTCTAGGGTGAGCACCCTCCTACCGTGCAAGGGTGGCACGAATGTTGTAAAGGCTGGTTTATGCCTGTGTTGTAAAAGAAACTAAGTATTGGTGTGGAGTTTGCCATGCATTACTTGTGATAATTGTATTATTGGAAAACTGATATAATATATTGTTGGGCAAACTTGTTCGGGAGTTGCCCCTCCCCTTTATATCGTGCAATTGTTGTTCTCTTTTATAATTGTTGTGGATAATGAATAAGTATGGGTGTTCATTGATATAAAGGTTAATTGATATTATACTTGGTTGCGAAACACAAACTAAGTACACGGTTGTGAATTAGGCATAGTCCATGTGCACAAGTATTGTTAAAAAGAAAGTGTTCGGTGGTGCCGCACCTCGCTGGCATGGTTGAAAGATCACCGTAGGCTTGGGGGCGTGACACTGGGGGATGGGTCCCCGTGGAACACTGATTGCAAGTGAATAATATTAAAAAATCCATCTTTGTTTTCCAAACATCCTCATCAATTTGCCGAGCTCAACTAAACAACATTCACTAAACTGCTACAGCTTACAAATAAGTTCATTCGTTCTGTAACATTAATATAGGTCACCGTGAATCTAATACAAACTTCTGCCTTCTTTGCTACCAACCCAATCATCTTGACTCAGTGAATAAAAGGACTATGAACTCCAGTTCCTCTTACATGCAAGGGAGCTCAAAAAGTGAGATAACAATCAAGCAGCCAAACATCAAATATCTGGAGTTAAATCTCCACACATCATCAACCCATCAGTCAAGCCTGTTTGGGCCATTCTGGCTATATGTTTGCATGATAAATTTAACCCACATTTGCTCCTCAATATAGCAAAGGACAGAAACAGTATTTTATTGAGACTAATCTCTTTTGAAGGATATATTTCTGGCAAAGCTTCAATGAATCCTCCTTTACAACTGCATCATCTGTAAGTGTGAAGCTGCTAGGCCTGTAGTCATACTATTTAGGATAAAAGTGTGTCACTATATACAAAGAGACTTTACTTTCAAATCTTGTCAAGAATAACATCAATCATGCCATAAAGACCTAGAGGGGGATCTTCAGGCCCTTTAATTGCATTTTCAATTTTATTTGCCATGATGTCTACTGTTACATAAACCTTTCCTAAATTATGGAAATGAGTATCTAATGTAATGGCCATCACTACACATTGCATGAAGGCAAGCAGATTTTCTTGGATGGTTTTGCATTATGCTATTTTATAGCCACTCTATCTCTTCCAACCATCACCAATAATTGTGGTGCACATTACTTCTTTGCACAAAATCACACATTCCATTGCAATAACATGAGAACCATACTTTATATCTGTCCGTTTAGTAGATCCATGACTGCATATTGCAATAGTTGTATAATGATTGAAATATACATGTGCACAAATGTGGTGATCCAAAATGGATCATAATATATTTTGTCATCCTTTCTGGTGCTTGGGGAGGAAACTCAGAGTTTTCTTGATCAACCCTAAATTCCACAAAGCAATGTCAGCACAGAAAATCATTTGTTTGAGGGCTTAGACAATATTTTTGGGTATAAATCTGTATTGACTTCACCTCTTATTCATTGAGGCTGAATATCTCATTGAACAAGTTATCTAAACTACTGGGCAGGAGGACACACTGACTAGCCAACTCCATAATATTTAAGAGAAGATGACAAAACTCTTCCATCCAAGATCCATGTCAACAAGAACAAAGTGGATACATTCTTCAACATGGCTTGCAAGCCAACCTCATTGCAAAAGACCCTAAGTTGGATAGGAGGTAATGACCATCCTCATCCATACCCTTTACAACGGATCAATATAGATGTTGTGCTGAAAGTTACCAAGCAAGATGGATGTACAGCTTAAGTGGACCTAATGGTTAAAAGCATGTATTTCCTGCTAGGAGGTCAAGGCTCAAATCCAAAGGGGGCTAGAGTATGTACACTTCTATACACTTTAGCAGTCAAATCACTGCACGAAGGCAGGTCAATTGTCCCACAAACAAGGGGATCTCATACACCAATTTGGTGTTTGGCTTGGCCATGACCTTAAAAATAGATTATTATTATTATTATTTACTTAAATTTTCCATCAATGCAAATTTCATTGATGAAGTAAAAGTAGTCATGGTGCCACTTAATGTATGTGGTAAGGCGTTGGAAAGCTGTTATATGTAAGGGATGCTACCTTCATGAGAAGAGCTAACCAATACTGCTTGATCATGGATGGTAAATCCTCACCATCCATGAACACCAGTGTAAAACTAAGTAACAAGACATGTCCCTTTGGGAGGCCATGTCCATATCCCATGTGTTGTGTTGATATTTGTAGCGTTAGACAGGAACTTCTGCACAAGTCTAAGTGTCATGGCGTGTGAAAGTCATCCAAAGTATTTACCTTAACAATTTAAAGGAACTATTAAAGTGAAGTGATTTTAATTGAATAAAATGCAAAGGTTTTTATATTAGTGAATTAGATGAATCTTGACCATTGATCTCAAGCAAGGTGAGCTGAAGATCTAATCTCAACCATCAATCACTTTAGAGATTAGGATTAATTGATTCACTCATAACTCAAGATTATAAAAGCAAGGCTAGGTGCAGTTAAAAGACACATGAAAGACATTTGAGTGATTGAGTCCCAAAGGACAGTGATTCAAGGAGAACACAACAAGGATGATAAAGGATCTTCATCCAGAGTTCAAGCTGAGTAGAAAAGGAAATAGTGCATCAGCGAAGAAAACCCAGCGCCAGAAAATTATTCTGGCACCAAATTGTAGGGTAGTACGAGCAATAGCAACAGCAGGCAGTTGGTAGGCCATACACGAGTCTTATGTGTGGACACAGCACAGCACACATCATACACAGACCATATGGCACAGGTACAGCAGCACTGGGCATGAGCAGGCTGCACATGCCACATGGGTACAGAAACAACAGGGCAGCAGGAGGCCGTACAGACAGCAAAGGTGCAGATCTGGTTTCTTCAAGGGCTGATAAGTCAGGTTTTAATAGATGTAATTTTTCCAATAATTCTGTGGGCCATTTCCCTAGGAAGAGAGCCCTTGTATGCTTTGATATTATTTTAAAGGAAAGCAGATTTGAAAGGCAAAAATATTATGGGTGCATCTGTAGAAATTGGTTTATTTGTTTCCACTGAGATCTTATTTTACCAGTTAAAAATCCCAGTAAGCTTTTATTTAAATTAATTTTCAACAAGGAAATTATTAGGAAGTAATCTGCCAATGTACTGGTCTTCAAGGGCTGATAAGTCAGGTTTTAATAGATGTAATTTTTCCAATAATTCTATGGGCCATTTTCCTAGGAAGAGAGCTCTTGTATGCTTTGATATTATTTTAAAGGAAAGCAGATTTGAAAGGCAGAAATATTTTGGGTGCATCTGTAGAAATTGGTTTATTTGTTTCCACTAAGATCTTATTTTACCAGTTAAAAATCCCAGTAAGCTTTTATTTAAATTAATTTTCAACAAGGAAATTATTAGGAAGTAATCTGCCAATGTACTGGAGTTAGGAAATTTAACATGTCAGACATGCTAGGATATGTGTCCAATGCCAAACATGTGTCAGGCACGACATGTCCTATTGTGTCAAACACCAAGGTACAAAAAGACCTGTAGAGACTCTTTCAAAGTGTTTTTTCTCAATGTAGACAAAAATGTGGGTTGTGTCTCCTGATTATATGAATTTGGACAGCAATGTTAATTAGCATTAGCCATATCGGATCTCAATAAACCAGTGCTAGATCCAGTCACTTTTGATGATGGTGATCCTCTTGAGAGGCCAGCCTCTGCGCCAGAAGATGCATATTTTTTATTGCATATACAGGAGGTCAAGGAGGAGGAGAGAGTAGTGGCAGTGGTGATGACTTTAAAGATTTTGACATGGGAGAGGACTACTCATCTGTGCTGGAAAAATCGGCATCAGCAAAAAATAGGCAAGGGTCTAGAAAACATCTTGGAAAGATCAGCAAAAATATCAATATTTTGTAACTAGTTGTATCAATATTTTGTAAATGTTCTAGTTTCTAAAAAAAATTGGAACCTTGCAGTCTATATTTCATATTTTGTATTTGTAATTTGTAGATTCTTTTTATGTGTGCATATGTGTACAACGTGTCTCCTCTGTCCTATTTCCTGGGTCGACATGTCCCATGTCAGACACTGGTATCCATGTGTCTTTTGTGTCCCATGTGCTAATGTCATGTGACTCAAGTGTAAACCAAGTTTTCCTTGTTAAGTGTCCATCAAGCCAATATTTTAAAATGGCCATCACAAACTTAAAGACAATAAATTTAAAATGGACGATATTTAAATATCTGTGTACTATTAATGTACATATGAATTATCCTGGCCACGCCACAATGTAGCATGAAATGGACCAATGCCTTCCAAACAAAACAACCCAGGTTCAGACCTTGGTGGCATGTCTTTGTTGGCTAAGATACACAGCTCCCCACATTAAAGTGGGTCCTTAATAATGCAACTTTGAGTTCAAAGCTCCCTCCAGACTAAGTCATTTGGTTCTTGTCTGTGTTTGAGCTCTATGGAAAACCTCTCGATAAAATCCCAATCACATCTGGGAATCACGAGTTCTTCAACTCGCCGATGTTATCGGCCGAGTTTTTCGGAACTTGAAAAACTCATGATATAATCAATAAGCTCCTAATAAAATTGCAATTCAAATGAAAAAAATTGTGACTCAAGACCGTGCCACATATAATTTGGGGAAAGTCCAATTTTTTTACTCATTTTGTACTTTTTTTATCTTGTTGAGTTTTTGCCAATTTTTACAATTTTCTCCCAACTTTAACGACTTTTTCAATTCTTGCACGCTTGTCGATTTATTCCCAAGTTCGACTTTTTCCACATTGTATTTGAGTTGAAGTTTAATAAAACTTCAACATTCTAAATTTTGATCATGAAATTTGAAAACCTCTAAATTTAAATTTTTAAATGTATATAATAAAATTCACTAACTATAACAAAAACTCATAAAAATTAAATAACAAAAATACAATAAATATGAATATGATAAATAAAGGTACCGTATGACATAATAATATAATAAATATGATCATTGATTACCTACCCCCAATGGGGGTGGATGATCATGGTCATAGGGGGGATGGGGGGCAGGGCTTACTGCCCTCTCGATATATGAACCTATGTACATCTGGCATATGGGAAGCATGCATATGGCGCATGGAAGTTTAAATATCTGTGTACTATTAATGTACATATGAATTATCCTGGCCACGCCACAATGTAGCATGAAATGGACCAATGCCTTCCAAACAAAACAACCCAGGTTCAGACCTTGGTGGCATGTCTTTGTTGGCTAAGATACACAGCTCCCCACATTAAAGTGGGTCCTTAATAATGCAACTTTGAGTTCAAAGCTCCCTCCAGACTAAGTCATTTGGTTCTTGTCTGTGTTTGAGCTCTATGGAAAACCTCTCGATAAAATCCCAATCACATCTGGGAATCACGAGTTCTTCAACTCGCCGATGTTATCGGCCGAGTTTTTCGGAACTTGAAAAACTCGTGATATAATCAATAAGCTCCTAATAAAATTGCAATTCAAATGAAAAAAATTGTGACTCAAGACCGTGCCACATATAATTTGGGGAAAGTCCAATTTTTTTACTCATTTTGTACTTTTTTTATCTTGTTGAGTTTTTGCCAATTTTTACAATTTTCTCCCAACTTTAACGACTTTTTCAATTCTTGCACGCTTGTCGATTTATTCCCAAGTTCGACTTTTTCCACATTGTATTTGAGTTGAAGTTTAATAAAACTTCAACATTCTAAATTTTGATCATGAAATTTGAAAACCTCTAAATTTAAATTTTTAAATGTATATAATAAAATTCACTAACTATAACAAAAACTCATAAAAATTAAATAACAAAAATACAATAAATATGAATATGATAAATAAAGGTACCGTATGACATAATAATATAATAAATATGATCATTGATTACCTACCCCCAATGGGGGTGGATGATCATGGTCATAGGGGGGATGGGGGGCAGGGCTTACTGCCCTCTCGATATATGAACCTATGTACATCTGGCATATGGGAAGCATGCATATGGCGCATGGAAGTTTCTAGACGCAGGGAAGTAATTTTATATACGAGCGGGCAAGTGCATTCTTGGTGTTGGTAGGTTTGGGCATGGGCGGCCATGAAGGTGGCGAGGATAATGAAGCGCTTGTGCAGGTTGCCAACCTGTGCAAGCTTCTTAGTTTATGGCACTCAGTGATAATGACTCTTCTTTGCAAGTGGGAACTTCCTTGGGGTACTGTTGGAGCCTAGCCGTGCGAAGTTTGGGACTTCTCATGAGGCAATTTGTGGAAGGTTGTGTTGTTGTTGGGGCAGTGCAAAGCGAAAAAGGCGCACTCTGAATTGGCTAACGGAAGCAGAGGTATTGACCTCGTGCTCTGCATAAGTCACTCTTGTAATTTCTCCCGGCAGTTTTTTCCTGCTTTCATAGTGTAATTGTTTCTTATAGCTTACGGGTGGATTTTATTAGCAGTGTTTGTACTTTGGCATTTCAATTTTCTGCTGAAGGTAGCCTGGGTTTTAGAGACGGCCAGACCCATTGTGGTTGTATGTGCGGGTCATTTTCAATGCCCTCTAGATGAAAGAACAAATAGAGGGTGGAATGGTAGTTGGTATGGATAATTCACAGGTCTTTTAAGGGTGCATTTTTGTTTAAAAGATTCTACCATGAGCGGGTCTCCCCATAATTAGGTTGACCAAAGTAGTCCCCCATTTTGATCTTGGCGAATTAGGTCTTCTGGTGGGGTTTTGAAGCTTTTAGAGTTGCACTTTTGTTCTGGGGGTGTCAAGATTTTTTGGTGTCGGGTACTTCGCTAAAGAAGGGAGGTCGTCCTTCCCCAGGGGGACCTCCCTCAAGAAAGGACTGGATTCGGAAATTCTAGACCTCTTCTGTCGAGAACTGGGGTTTGGTGGTTTAGTCAAGCCATGGTTTGTAAAGAGAGGTTTGGTGTTGGTCTCAGCAGTTTAGGGTCACAGTGAATATGCTCAGGAAACGTGGCAAAGCGCGAAGAGGGAAAGGGGTTGTGCATAGAAGGGAACTTGTGGCAATGGAGGGAGAAGGAGGTATGGATGCATAGATAGTGGAGGAGGTGGCCCATAACCCCACTCATTCTCCTGGTCGTAAGGTTCTTCCTCCCTCTTTTGATACCTTGGAAGCACATTTGCGACATGTCACCACTCTCCTGGAACAGTTGGGATGGAACCGTCATGGTGATCAAAATGAAAGCATAAGTTTCATGAACAATTTGCAACGCAACCAATGGAATATGCAAGATCGTCTAACTTCACTCTAGCAAAGCCAAAGGAGGTTGGATGAGTGTACGGAACAATTGGAGGAGAGACTAGCTCATGTGGCGTTTCATGTTCATGGGGAACTCAGGCCTCCATATGCACCGGACATCGAACCAGTTAATCCTCCTGCTCATTGGGGTTTGTGGGTTGTGTTTTTATCTTAGGGCGCTTGTGGGCGTACTAGTCTTTTTGTTTCTCAGTTCTAAGCAGACTCTGGCATTTTGTAATCAGATTTTGTGTTTCTCTTATGGCCAACAAATCTGATAGGAGTGAGGCCAGAAGAACAAGGACTACTAGTCAAGCATGTTGTAATTTTTGGATGAATTAATAGAAGATTTTTTATCGACCTCTTCTGTCGAAAACTGGGGTTTGGTGGTTTCGTCAGGCCATGGTTTGTTACGAGAGGTTTGGTGTTGGTCTCAGCAGGTTAGGGTCGCAGTGAATATGCTCAGGAAACGTGGCAAAGCGCGAAGAGGGATAGGAATGAGAGGGAAAGGGGTTGTGCATAGAAGGGAAGTTGTGGCAGTGGAGGGAGAAGGAGGTATGGATGCATAGATAGAGGAGGAGGTGGCCCATAACCCTACTCATTCTCCTGGTCGTATGGTTCTTCCCCCCTCTTTTGATACCTTGGAAACACACATTTGCGACATGTCACCACACTCCTAGAACAGTTAGGACGGAACCGCCATGATGTTCAAAATGAAATCGTAAGTTTCATGAACGATTTGCAATGCAAACAATGGAATATGCAAGATCCTCTAGCCTCACTCTAGCAAGGCCAAAGGAGGTTGGATGAGCGTATGGAACAATTGGAGGGGAGACTGGCTCATGTGGTGTTTCATGTTCATGGGGAACTCAAGCCTTCATATGCACCGGACATCAAACCAATTAATCCAACTGATCATTGATGTTTGTGGGTTGTGTCTTTATCTTAGGGCTCTTGCGGGTGTATTAGTCTTTTTTTCTCAGTTCTAAGCAGATTCTGGCATTTTGTAAATAGCTTTTGTGTTTCTCTTATGGCCAAGAAACCTGGTAGGAGTGAGGCTGGAAGAACAAGGACTACTAGTCAGGCATGTTGTAATTTTTGGATGAATTAATAGAAGATTTTTTATCGACAAATATATATATATATATATGATAAATAAAAACGTTTAAATATCGTAGAAAAATAAAGATATCCAAATATATATTTTATAATTAAAGATAGACCAAGTGAGCTATTGAAGCGCTGTCCAGCAGAGAGTTGAAATTGCAAGCATTGTCAAACAGAGAGTGGAGACTTTAAATCTTTACAACTAGGTGCTTAGTGCTCCTCTCAATGCAGGTCTTGACGTAAATTTGGTGAGATCATTAGGTTCCAAATGAGCCTATAATGCTGCAAATTGGGCACTGGTACGAGTAAATCTTCAAGTAATTTGTGCACATAAATGATGCATTGTCAAATGGTTACCAGAGTCAGAGCTTGGAGAGGACAGCACTGAGGGAGCTGAGAAACAAAACCCAAGTTTGAAGCGGCAGAGAATTAGGGCTTTTCCTTTTTAATTTATAAAATGAAATTAAATGCATGAGTTAATTTCATTGTATTTGGACAAACTCACGTGAATTTATCCAACCAATCAATTCATTTTCGGGTTCACATTCAATAATGCTTGAAATTCAACAAACAAATAAAGGTTTGATTTAGCTTGAAGTTTTGTGCACTTCAAACTCGAAGCTTCAAGTTCGTTGAACCTGGTGACCTAGCCTACAGATCCAACAAAGTGTTTACCCTTGCCAAAAATAAGTCTATATAAATTATATGAAGTATGCTCGGTATCATCACAATTATTTGTAATGAGACCATACTAGTCATCGAAATATGCATAGATACATACATATCCACACATGCATGTATGTTTATCTAATTCTAATCATTCATATTTAAGTAATACTCACAGTTCTGTGCACATTGACCTTCACCCAATCTGCTTGAGGTCCAACATCCACAACCATTGCATCCGTTCTGCAAAGGAGGACACAATCATATTCATTAATTTTAGAATGTTGTGGTGAATGAATATTACTGCATAAGACTTCATTCTTCATCAAATCTATAGAGATGGAACAGTCATGTCTTAACTGGGGATTTACTGTTTTTGTACGTGCAGCTTTTACAGCCCGCTCTATAGTTGATGTTTTCTTCCTTTTTAGCATGCCTTCCATGGGACACAAATTTCAAATATCAATAAATCAAGCTCCACTTCACAATTATAAACAGCAAATACATTCATTGGCATACCAATGCTCTTCAGTTGTTTCTCTCGTTTGGTCACAGAGACAGAGTTTTTATCCTGTAATTCACACATTAGTAAAGAATGCCATGAGGGAATACTCAGTAAGAGAAAAGTTTCACTGAAATCTTTGACAAGGTTCAGCTCCATTAGATTCGACCAGGATTAGATTATCTTAGAAAACATTAGTTACCTTAACAATAGGATCACCAACCTCACCATTACCCAAGAGTCGCTGTGAGTGCCATCCCTGCATAGCTCGAGCAGCTGCATCTCTTCTGGCTCTTCCTGAGCCTGAAACCTGTGTGGCACATGGCTGAAACAGAGACCAAACCCAAACAAGTTTTAAAACTCCTCCACCTAATTATCAACCTTACAACATAGTTCAAAACTTCAAACATCATTAACACTTGTAAGGCAGCTTTATCAACTTCCTCTACCTTCCGTTTTTCCTCCATATACAACAAAAAGTCACACAAGATTCAACCTAGGGTTATTGAAGCATACATTGACAAGTTCATACATGTTCAGAATAACACTAATGTACATTTATATAAACCATAAAATGTATTTTCCATGAGTTGATCTTCATCAGGTTTGGGCCTGGTTTCAAAACTGGACGCAATGTTCAATTCATGGAAGATTCCTATCATATCTAATGCTGCTGTGACATGCTACGGTCAAAGTTAATATATTTAGTAGTATTCTATTTACATAGACAATTAGCATATATCAGAAGAGAATAGAGAAGCAATTAAGTGTTTTCGGTTCCATTTAGCAAGATAGACTAACAATGATGAATGTGCTCTCCAGAATCACTAGTTTCTTTCTTTCGAGATGTTTTTGATGTACAGACTATTGGGAACACAGAAGGATGAAAATGTAACTAACTTTGTTTGTTAATAAAAGATAGTCGTTTTTTTCTTGTGAAAAAAAAAAGCTAATGCTGTTCTGACATGTTACATTGAGAACAAAGACACAATACAGTAAGAGAACACAAACCTGGCTTTCAGCACCAGCAGGAAGCAGACCATCTGTTTGGACATTAGGCATAGCAACCCCACCACTACCACCCCCACCACCACCACTGCCACCACTAACACCAACACCACCACCACTACCACCATGTAACTTGTGCCTTTCATAGTCAAGAAGAGCCTGCAAGAATAATAACTTGATCTCCATCAGCCTAGTATGTGCATATCTTAGATATAAGGGGCTATGTTGCATAACCTATCAAAACTTCAATAAATTTTATGATTATTTCATAATAATAGCCCAAAATTTACATATTTGAACTTTTGTGGAGTCCCATATAAATGTGAACTCAAAAAAGAACCAGTACAAAAATCCACCCTCAAAACACAACCAAAATTAATAAAATTCCATCAAACGGCATTCAAGAACAGCTGAATGTAATCTATAGCTATGGATTTAGACCAGTAGAAGACAAGCAAGGTTGGTGTGAAATTGTGAACATTCATCACTAACAGCCCAAGGGCACTTCTGATTTAACAAAAAAAACATATATTCCAAGAGGTGAAAGTTTAATAGACAATCTTAAACACATCTTCAAATAGGACATTACAGTGTAAGTATTGTACATGTGTCTGTAACAAAGATTCTTACAATCCAAAGTGAATTGATCATAAATGGGTATGCCTGAACAGGATGCAACTGACCTTCAGATTTAATTTTGTAAGTAGGGCTAAAAGGAACAGAGTACTAGCCAGTAACCAACAACCCATCAAGAGATAACAGCTTCCAGATAAAGGGATAAGTAAGTATTTTGTGTTATTATTTATATGTTATATCAAGGGAAAAGAATGTGTAACTGTATTGCATCCTTTTCCAGGCAACGTCCACAAATGGGCAACATTGGGCAATGAAACTGCAAAAGATGCAATAAGTTAGCAAGAGTGCTGAAATTATCTCCATGAAAACAGAAAAGTAAGAAAATAAGTGTCCATCAGTTGTGGCTAAAGCATCTCCAAGAAAAGAACCCAGGAGAAAGCATGGGATGAAAAAGAAGTGTTCATGCAAGATATAATGAGAGGATATAACAAAGCCCACCAGAGTAAAGATGGAAAAGTGTATGAAGAGGGATGCCAAAATGGAAAACCCAGCAGCTCTCCTAGCATCAACAGTTGAGAAAATTGCATAAGTACAAAAAATAAGAGTGTACATCAAGAGTATGGAAAGCATCTTGTTAAATTTGGACAACTAGGTCCAAACTCCATGTTCTGATGCTCAGATTAAGAGGCTAATATTTTTGTTGGATTCCTCTTTCTGAGAGGTGTAAAATCCATATAAAAATAGTCTTAATCTGATGAGCAGAACTTATATTTTGAATTTATTATTCTTAATAAATTATATGTGCAAGGTCGGCCAGTTTTGTAATGTAGGCTCACATGCCCAACAGATGTGTCACACACCCTCATTGATGGATATAAATACAGGAAAAGTTGGAGAGAATTTCATCACAACACAACTCACATCTTCCTCTCTCATCCTAAAGAGTACGAGCTACCTGGAGGACGAATTTCAGCCACACGTGGGAAGGACGAAGAGGACAGACCGTACGGCTGAGCTGTAGTACGATTTTCTGCTGCTAGGGTTTTGCAGAAGTTTGACCAGCGTTGACTTTGGTCAACGCTTGGTCCAATCAAGCTGAAAACTTGTGGAAGGTTCGTTTTTTGAAGGCCGTACTACCTGGCACAAAAATCGAGGTCAAAGGGTTGACCGTTTTGCTGCTGCGTTGACTTTTAGCTTGCTGCCCCTGCGTTGACTTTTCAAGACAACGTTGACTTTTGTGGAATTGACTTGGGTTGACTCATCTACTGGTTGGAGGGTTGTTGTGACACATGCTGGGCTGGCTGACCAAAGGAGACTTTGCTGGTTGAAGCATCCTGTTGACCGCCGAAACGAACACATACATTTTTCCTGTTTCTGATTTGTCTTCTGTAAGATCTGCTTATATGTTCTATCTGCATTTTGCTTAACTACTTGTATGATTGCTGTGAGAAAAGTGAAATTGCTCTTAGCATAGAACATCTACAAAACTTTACATGGTATCAGAGCTGAGGTGAAGACAAACTCTTTCTATAGCAATCATCATCGAAGGAAATGGGTTCCACGAGAATGAAAGCAGAAGAATGACAAGCTGACTGGAAGTGATGACTTCCATGCCTGGAAGATGATATTAGATCTCAAATTGGAAGATCATGATCTCCTAGATCATGTGACAGGGAAGATTCAAGAACCTCAATCAAATGCCTCTGCTGCTGTTAGAAACAAGTATAAGAAGGGAGAAATCAGAGCAAAGCTGCTGATCAGGGAATCCATAAATAAGAGTCTGGTTGCCTACATATCTGAACTAGGCACATCCAAGGAGATGTATGACAAACTGATACTTATGTTCCAAGTAAACAATGTGAACCAAGTGCTATTCCTCAAGAACAAGCTGAAGAATATGAAGAAGGGCCAAGACGAGTCTATTCAAACTTTCTTTATGAAGTTGACCGAAACCAGGAACAATCTGCTAGCTATTGGGGAGACAATAGATGATCATGAGATGGTTCTCACCGCACTTGGAGGACTTCCATATGAATGGCAAGTATTCACAACTACCATTCTCAACAATAATACCACTCCTAACTTTGATGAGCTTCTGTCTAGATGTATGCAAGAAGAAACAAGGATGAAGGAATTTGATAATGAAAGAAATGCTGCCTATGTTGCTCATTCCCGAAAGAAGAACTCTGGTGGTTCTAAGGACAAAGGAAGGACTAAGACTCAAGAGAAGAAGGGTAAATGTTTCACCTGCCATAGGACTGGACACTATGCTAGAGAATGCCCCTTCAAGAAGGATTCTCCCAATAGTGACGATAACAACAACAACCAAAGGAATGGGAATCGAAGAAATGACAAATCCAAAGGAAAGAGGAAGGCTCACTTTGGAGGAAACAATCAACCTTCTAAAAGGACCAAAAATACCAGGTATGAGGAGTCTAATGTTGTTGATAAAAGAAATGAGTATATTCTTGTATCTGCTCTCTCAGCTGCATCTCCGCCCGACACTATGGATGTCTGGCTAATCGATAGTGGTGCCTCAAGACACATCATTGGATTCAAGGAAGCACTTTCTGACATGGTTGAAATGGATACTAATCTAGAAATTATCCTTGGGGATAATGCCACTTATCCTGTGAAAGGGACCGGGACTGTTACCCTCCACTTGTCTCAAGGACAAGTCCTCCATCTACAAGATGTACTCTATGTACCCAAATTGAAGAAGAACCTTGTGTCTGTATCTGCCATGGAAGACAAAGGATTCAATGTAACTTTCTCTGATGGAAAGGTACTCATGTGGAAGAAGAGCTTCAAGGAAGCTATCTCAATTGGTTTTAGAGTTGGTACACTCTACCAGGTTGGAGGGAGTCCGTTGGGAGCTATGACTTGTGATACTATCCGTCAAACCGAACTATGGCACCGAAGATTTTGGACACCTTCATTACAAGGCTCTTCCCGAAGCAAGGAAGGTGGTGACAGGGATGCCTGATTTTGGAAATAATCATGAAGGTGTATGTAAGGGCTGTGCTGAAGGAAAACATACAAGGGGAACTTTCCCCTCAAGTGTCACAAAGACATCTGAGATATTGTAACTGGTCCATTCTGATCTTTTCGGTATGTTGCCTGTAACATCCCTGGGGGGATGTTCTTACTATATGACATTTACTGATGACTTCTCTCGCAAAACCTGGATATACTTCTTGAAGAAGAAGGATGAGGCTTTCATGTGGTTCCGTACCTTTAAAGCCTTGGT
>APFE030115702.1:19542-37352 GCA_000404065.3 Pinus taeda | reverse complement strand
TGACTTGGGTTGATTCATCTACTGGTTGGAGGGTTGTTGTGACACATGCTGGCTGACCAAGGAGACTTTGCTGGTTGAAGCATCCTGTTGACCGCCGAAACGAACTCACACATTTTTCTTGTTTTTGATTTGTCTTCTGTAAGATCTGCTTATATGTTCTATCTGCATTTTGCTTAACTACTTGTATGATTGCTGTGAGAAAAGTGAAATTGCTCTTAGCATAGAACATCTTCAAAACTTTACAAGAAAAGAAGCGGGAAGAGTGCATAAGATGAAAAGAAGGTTTTATATGGGATATAATGAAGCACGAGAAACCTACGAATAATGCCACCAAGAAAGAGAAGTATACCCAGCAGCTCTCCTAGAATTCATGGTTGAAAAAACGATGGTGATGAGATTCAGACTGGCAATAGTTTGGGACTCTAGAATCTACACTGCCTAACCAACTTTATAGTGGAGACCTGGTCATGAGGCCCCTTGTAGTGGGAACCATCTTGAGATTGACAAAAGAAAAATGAAATTGAAATTTCACTTAATGTCCACTAAAGACCAAAATAAGTCAAAAAGACTAGAGACTAAAACCAGCAATAATTGCCAAGCAAGAGAAATGACTTGACCGGAATTCAGACACAAATGCTTCGACAATAGATTTCAAGCAATACTAATAAAAGTCTTTTAAGGAAAAGATTCAATAGTATTAAGAAGCACAGACCCTAGTGATGGGACACATACACCATCTGAATCACTGGACAAGGATACAACTACTAAAGATTCAATCATAATGGTTCAAGGCCTTCTTCTTATATAAGGCAGAAGAAGAGGCATTCTAGAGATTATTTATAAGGAAAATTCATAAAAATAAAACCACCTACTTCTAATGGTGAAGTGAAATTAGGTGAACAAGTTGAAACAACTTTTAGAATATGGAAATATTTTTAAGTCCATCACTACTATGGGAACATGAAAGCTAGAGTGGCTACTTTTATTCTAAATAGCAGAACATCCATTTGGTAGGAAGATCTCAAGAAACTAAAAAAGATCAGTAAGAAAAAAATCACCTGAAAGCAATTTAAGAAACACTTTCAACAGAAATTTCTTTCAGAAAGGTACTATGATAATAAGA
Organism: Pinus taeda; assembly: GCA_000404065.3. Lineage (NCBI taxonomy): Eukaryota > Viridiplantae > Streptophyta > Pinopsida > Pinales > Pinaceae > Pinus > Pinus taeda. The sequence continues at coordinate 36,229 of APFE030115702.1, read as the reverse complement.
CCAAAGAGTTTCATGAGATGAGGATAGATTATGACAATTGATGATGTATGCAAGTTTTTGGAACTGCTAAGGTATGTACTATGTAATATGTCCCATATATGAGGGACAAAAAGCTAAAAATTCAATGTTTCCAAAGTGGACCATCTCAATCTTACAAAGAAATGATTAAAATTGATGAGCCTACAACAACTCTTGACGACGCAATTAGGAAGATTAAATATTGCTATGAACAGAACAAGCATAAACCAAAGGTCGACAAGGCATGTAACGAAAAAAAGAAAAGAGAAATATGAGCAAGGAAGAAAGGATTTGATCCTCGACAGTAAAAAACACTGGAGTTTCCAACTAAGTTACCTAACACAAAGTAGTTTCTAGAAGAACTCCCAAGCATAAAGTGCGAATAAGCCAATAGAACTAGTGGGATGGAGGCCAAGTGGACCTTTGAAAGGACCTCTGAAATATTGGGGTTATGGAGAATATCATCTACTCAAAAATTGTTTCCATAAACAATTGAATACTAGGAGTTCACAACATTCAAAAAGCTACAACAATCAAGGATGTAACAGGGACCATTCCTAAAATCTATGCTGCTTTGGAGAAACGACAAGCAAACCACCAAAAATCAGTGCTGATAATGGAAGGTATGGTTGCTAAGCAGCATGTTTCTATTTTAATTGATCCAAGGTCTAGTCACAACTATATTGCACCTAAATTTGGTGATTTGTATGTTTTTAAAAAATGCAGGCATATGAAAGAATTAAAAGAAAAAGTAAAAAATTCAGTGGAGACATGTCCATTGGAAATTAATGGAGTCTGGACTTCGGCAAATTTGAATATCTTGCCACTTGGTTCATATGATGACTTGTTTCACATGGTTTGGCAAAAAACACATAAGATTTGGTTGTCACAACAAAATCTTTGACCATAGAGATGAGGATGGCAATCCAAAAACAATAAAAGGTACTCCAAAAACCATTTCCATAAGGCTAATTTCAGCCTTACAATTGAAGAAGAGTTTCAAAAGGAGATGTCAATTGTAAGCAAGTCATGTGTTGGAATCAGTGAAAAACAAAGGTCCAAAGCTTGAATACCAACCAATACTTCAAGAATTCAACGATGTATTTCCAAATGAGATACCTGGTCTACAACCCAAAAAGGACATTGACGTTTTAATCAATCTGATATCTCAAGTTGCACTTATATGCAAAGCTCCTTAAAGAATGAGTACTCCTGACCTAATGGAGTTGAAAATGCAGTTGCAAGAATTCCTAGAGAAAGGATACATTAAACCAAGTGTGTCTCCTTAGGAAGCACCAGTTTCGTTTGTGAAGAAAGATGGGACCCTCAAATTGTGCATATAGACTAAAGAGAGTTGAACAAGGTTACAATGAAGAACAAATACCCGTTGCCTTGGATTGATGACTTGTTTGATCAAGTAAGAAGGGTGAAGGTATTCTTTAAAATTAACTTGAGATCAGGATATCATCAAGTTATAATCAAATATGAACATAATGATAAGGCAGCCTTCAGAACAAGGTAATGTAATTATGAATTTGTGGTAGCACCATTTGGACTTACCAATGCACCATACATATCCATGTGCCTTAAGAACAGTCTCTTTAGTAAGTATCTGAATAAATTTGTACTTGTTTTCATTGAGGACATACTTAACTATTCAAAATTTTAAAAAGATCATGAGGACCATCTTTGATGGCTTTGCAAATATTAAGAAAGAATCAATGGTATGGAAAGTTCAGTGAGGATGATTCTTATCAAAAGCAGATCCATTATTTGGAACACAGTCTCAAAAGAAGGAATAGTAGTTGATCTAGAAAAGATTAACGCCATCATGAATTGGCCCTCTTCCAAAAATGGGCCTTGCAAGTTATATCGAAGGTTCATTAAGGGATTCTGCAAGTTTGGTCACCCAAAAACTTCACTGTAGAAGAAAGAGGTGAATTTTGTCTAGTCTCAAAAATGTAAGGGGAGCTTTCCACAAATGAAAAATCATTTTACCAGTGCTCCAGTACTAAAAATATGCCCAAACAGATAATTTGCAGTGTGCATAAACGTGTGTGGAGAAGGACTTGGTGAAGTTCTTTGTAGGATAACCATGTGGTATGCTATGAATCCATTAGGCAAAAAGATCAAGAGAGAAAACTATGTTACCCATGGTTTAGAACTTGCTACTATAACCCATGCATTGGAAATGAAGGACCATTACTTGGTGGGCAGGAAATTTTTACTAATCACAATCAGCTAAAGCATTTATATCAACCACGGTCCACACTTGAATGCCAAACAAGCTCAAGCGTTAGTTTTCCTCAATGAAAATGATTCTGACATAACGCCCATATAAGGCAAAGAAACAAGGTAGCTAAGGAACTCAACTAAAGTATGTAAGTGATACTTTTGGTAACCATTAGTACTTGTGAATCTAATCTAATCAAAGTGAAAGAAGCCCTTGTTTATGATAAACACATTATTCAAGAAATACGTTGTTGCGAGAACAACCTAAACAAAAATATGATGGTTATCAAACGGTTGAAGAAGGAAGGATTGTTGATTTACAAGGATTGGCTATACATTTCTAGATTAGTGGAGCTAAAAATGCCCATTATGGATGAAATATACAAGAAACCATACTAGGACACCTACCAATAGATGATTGCTACAGCAAGGAAACAATATTATTGGCCCAAAAAGATAGAGGATATCAAAAAATCCATTGCAAGATGTATTGAATGCCAGCAAGTTAATGATGAACCCCAACATCCAATAAGCATGTTACAAACTTTGCCAATACCTAAGAGGAAATGGGAGGTAATAACAATTGGCTTTATCACAGGATTGCCTAGGGCAATGAAATAACATGATGCTAACATGGTTGTAGTTGGAAAAATGATAGAGGCTACTCACTTTCCACACACAAAGCAGTGAACATTGCAGAAATTTTTATGAGGAAATCAGTAAAATTGTTTGGGATGCCTACAACGATTATATCAAACAAAAATTCAAAATTCATATCAAGATTTTGGAAAGCACTGTTTGAAGGATTGGATACACAATTAAACTTCAAAATTGATTGGCAAACGAAAAGAACAAATCAGATACTAGAAGACATGTTTCTCATGTAAGTTATAAACAAACCAAGTGGGAGGACTAATTGCACCTGGTAAAGTTTGCATATAACAATGTGTATCAAGCATCATTGAAAATAAAGCCATTTGAGGCTCTTTATTGCAGAAGATGCAATACTCTAGTGAGTTGGGATAATGCAGTGAACATAATCATGCTTGAACCAAAAATGATCAAGGAAATGAAACAAGAGGTTATTAAAATTAAACAAAATCTAAAGACAGCTTAAGACAAGCAAAAGAGTTCTGTAGACAAGAAGAGAATATATAAAGAGTTTAAAGTTGGAGAACATGTCTATCTCAAACCACGAAGGAGTTCTTGAGACTGGAAACTTGTGCCAAGCTTGCACCTAGGTACTATAGGCCATTAGAGATCCTAAAAAGGATGGGCCCGGTAACATATAAACTTGCCTTACCTACTAACATTAAAGCACATAATATTTTCCATGTTTCACTGCTTAAGAAATATGTACATGATCCTAACAACGTTATTGATTGGGTTGTGATTCATATGTAACCAAACTAAGAGTTCCAGCTGTAACGCCAATGCATGCTAGCTCAGAAAGTAACATTGCTCCAAAACTGAGTCATCACTTCGATAAAGGTGCAATGAAAGCAGATGAGACTCCCCAGGAGATGGAGGATGCTATGAGAGAGGCATACCCATTTCTATTTGAGATGGAGGATGCCATGAGAGAGGAATTTCCATTTCTATTCTAGTCTTAAACATTGTTGGAATAAAAGAACACTAAGGACGGTGTTAATCCAAGGGGGAGGGGATATAATTTCCTGGTTCCTAACAATGTTATCGATTGGGTTGTGATTCATGTGTAACCAAACTAAGAGTTCCAGCTGTAACGCCAATGCATGCTAGCTCAGAAAGTAACATTGCTCCAAAACCAAGTCATCACTTCAATAAAGGTGAAATGGAAGCAGATGAGACTCCCCAGGAGATGGAGGATGCTACGAGAGAGGCATACCCATTTCTATTTGAGATGGAGGATGCCGTGAGAGAGCCATTTCCATTTCTATTTTAGTCTCAAACATTGTTGGAATAAAAGAACACTAAGGACGGTGTTAATCCAAGGGGGAGGGGATATAATTTCCTGGTTCAACCCTTCAAAATGATCTAAACTTAATTTGTATATGTTAACTGTGTTGCATAGATGGTTTATCAGTATGCCTTATTTATACCATGAGGTAGACATGCCATGGTGATTCTAAATACTTGTAAACTTGACATTTGAAATAGATGAAATATCAAAGGTTGACTGAAGATGAGCAACTAAAGGGGCTATGATACCACAGGGTAGGAAAGGTAAGGGGATCCAAGGAAATATCTATATGCCTGGATACCTATACTTCCTATGTCTACTCATCCTACCCACCTTGCCATCACCACCCTAACCTTTTATTCTTTTATATGTTGACGTTGAACCTAACCTACAGACTAATTTGAGATAGGCAAAGTGAACCTAACCATATGCCATATCTACACAACCAACTCCTACGTTATGGAAGATTTATGCCCCACATTATTGGAACTAAAACAAGTTGGAGTAGAACTCTCTTGCCACCTTTCACTCATGCTAGGAGAGGAAACTCAAATATAAAAATAGGAGGTTCTATTTGCAAGCTTTAGAGAAAAGGAAAAAGAAGTTTTACTTTTGGAAAAGGGAGTTACCATACTATGAGATTGGGTAGCCTATGAAAGAAACCCATGAAATAAGATAAGATGTATCAATGTCCAACAAGTGACCACTAATTAGGAATAGGAAGATGAAGCAACTGAGAAATAGAGGACGGGATTGATGTGCAACAACAGTAACAAGATCAAGAAAAGAGACACCATTAGAGTCCTTGAAAAAAATGATCACAAATATGCCCAATAACCAATAGAAATTATGTTGCAGTTTTATGGACTTTCTACACACACTAAAGAAAGATGGAGGGAAGAACTTCTAAGGGACTATTGTGTAGAGCAGGTATTATGAGTGCAAAATGCTGGTCTGATTATAGAACTCAGCACTGGGTTGCTTGATTGAACTTTTATTACTTTTTGGGATGGAGATATTGATATGAGAGTTTTGTATTTGTCTTCTTCACCCTGTTGGTCTCATAGCCCAGTTAAGTGGCTGGGCGGAAAACTGCTCTATCTCAGTCCATTATTTGATATATTCGGCTTTTGCAAAAGATAAATACTTCACTGCTCTGGAATTTCTTGTCATGTTAATGAGTATAATTCTATATTGCTTATGGTTGAATGCTTCATAATTTTCTCTAAAATCAATGAGTAAATGAGCTCCTGTTTGAAATCATTTAGATTGCAATATTGTATTTGGGGGGGGCGGGGGAGTCTAAAAGACATCGCACATTTTTCCATGTTGGCAGTGAAAGGAATGTGACAGATTCTTGCAATAAAGGGTTGGTGACAGGAATTGATGAAGGACAAATATATTGAACCCTCAGAGAGTTGAGGTTGGATCAGGATACCTGTGAAGAAAGCAAGTGGTAGCTCCATTTATTGGCAAGCTTTCATCAGAGCTTATCCTATTATAAGGTTTCCTCTTGCTTGATGCATTGGTGATGGATGGTAAAATTGGTAAGCTTGGTACACATTCATGGATGCGGGTGAAGCTAGCCCTTGTCATACTTAGGGATTGGTAAACTTTCTTCACTCAGGAGGCCTATTCTTTTTAGCCGAAATAGAAATTCAGGTGATCTATGGAATTCAGGATGGCATCTCAGCTGCAGATAGATGGAGAATGGAAGAGGACTAAAGGAGGTACAAATCCACTCTTGAAATCAGATTGGGAGATCATCAAGAACCTTTATTCTTGGCTGCAAATAAAAATGGAGGTATTTACAAGGTAAGGTTGGGTTACAAGTTATCTATGCATCTGGCAGGCATAGCTTTTGGAGTCTTAGGGTTGGGGTTGGCATTTTCTCTCGAAATTTCAAGCCCCATTATAAGCTAGGTTATTGTTGTGGCTTGTCACTCACAATAGAGTTCTAAGTTCTAACATGAGATAACTTACAGCATATAACTTCACAAGGCCCTCGTATTTTTGTCCTGCGCAAAGGGCAAGCGGAGAGCGTTTATCATGTGTTTGTCTCGTGTCATTTCACTATAGAAGTGTGGGCAGCACTAAAAAGTACTACTCGTAGTAGAGGGCAGTGGGAAGGATATTCTGTGGATGAAGCATTTAAATCTTGGATGAATGATGATGGAACTAGAAAGCACTTCCATTATTTGTCAGTATATTCCCTATGCTTTATAGTTGACTGGGAAGGCCTCTCTATTCCAAGATAAAGTGTTTTCTCTTGCAATAAGATAATTTTATTAATGCCCAACAAATGACCCCAAAAGTAGGTCAATGGGACTGAAGAGTACAACCAGTATGAAGACAATGTGAGAGTGCTAGTGCAACTCCTGGAAAATGCCAAAAATAATAACAACGAAGAAAACCTATATATATATATATATTATATATATATATATATATATTACTATATATATATATATATATAGTATATATTGTGGCGAAGGCACGGTGTTATAAAACACTAAGTGAGTTTGTCCAAGTATGAAAGCAGACAAAACTTTCTCTCACGAGAGAGTGGGAGAGGGAGATTAAACAATGGGGCCAATGATGTCAAGGTCTCCTGAATCTAATGGTTGAGGGTAAGCAAGGCAAATTGGGCACCGGCTCGCTATCAGAGTCTACTGGAACCATCGAGGAGCCTGGCTGCATACTCCTAGCATCCAATGCCGAAAGAATGGGACTATAAATAGATCTTTAGTTGCTCCTCGAGATTTGGGATGCAGTCTAATGAACGGGGCATCCTCTAATCTAGATTCATCTGGAGTCCGTATCTTTAATACTCAAAGAATGTGTGGCCTAATGAACATTCCAACACCTCCAAACTAGTCTCAATAATATCATGTGGTCTTCTAGAGGGGGAGGCTAAGGAGAAACCCATGGTCTTGCCATCCTATTGTCTAGTGCGCTCTAGAATTTTGCTTGTCATTTGTTGTCCCGATCTAATGGATCAACAAGGAAGCATGAGGTAATCTGTCTGGTCACCCTAAGGCGAGGTATGGCATGTAGGAGTTGAGATTTGTGGCTAAAAGTCTCCATGATGAAAAGGGCTAAGCATCTCTGATTCTGGTACCAAAAGAAAGTAGAGAGGGAGCTTCTCAAGTCCCTATAGAGGCAGCGATCGCATCCGCTAATCTCATAATATAGGGATATCGAAAAATGAGGTGCACCTTTGTCTTTGGCTCCTGAAGGTGGCACACTTCACAAATCCTATTATATCACAGTATATGGTGATTTGTCTTTATCCGGAGTCAATTGGATCCAACCGAAGCCATCCCAAAAGGATCTTAAGCAAGTGCATCCTATGTCTATGTGTATACGAGCAGCGAATGATCATGCAATCACACACTTCCAAAAAGTGCTCTCGGTAGAAAGACATCTTCGAGCCAAGGCTCGTCAAAGGTGAAGTCCAAGTGACCTGAATGTACAATTTGTAGATATTCTCTTTGATAGCCTGGTTCAGTACCTATCTAGTCCACAAGCTAAGTAACAGGACACCTCCAAATAGGGCTCATGTCCTATATCCTACGTGTCAGACACCAATAAGTGAGGACACGTGTCTGATACATGTCTCGAATGTGTCCTATTAACAAGACACCAGTCAAACATGTGTTCGACACATGCCCTCACCATGTCCATTGTGAAAGAGGCCTCTAGCATATAAAAACATGTTTTTCCTTTCTTTGAGCTCATTTCACTCAACAATTTGGTGTAGATGAGTGTTATTATGTAGTGTTAGAAGGGATTCCAACTGTTGTGCAGGTAGATTTCTCCATCAATCTTCATTTTTTTCCTATAACAATCCCTTTGCTTCCTCGTTTCAGAGAAATCATGGCTCAATCATCAAGGGAAGCAGGAAAAAGTTAAAGGAAAGGAAGGAATGCCCCCCACTCCATTTTTTTCAGGATCTACTAGTGCTCCATCTGCTAGACGTGGGCTGCAATAGTAGCTTCAGATGCTGAAAAAACATGGTTTTAGCAAGACAACAAGCTAAAGAGCAAAATTGGATGATTGAATTTGTATCATGATGATGTAAAATTCTAAATGTTTTTAGTTTCTAAATTCTAAAAAAAATGGATCTCTCTATATTTCATTTTTGTATGTGTAATTCACAAATTTGTTATACTATTTAATATATATAACAAATTTGCATGTGTGTAATGTGTTCTATCTCCATGGTCGTTGTGTCTTGTGTCGAACACATGTATTTCCATGTCCTCCATGTCTGGTGACATGATTATGTTATGTGACATATAGACTGCAAGAGATGTTGTGGCACATCAAGGGAGAATCCAAAGGAGCCAAGACACCTCTAAGAACTAACCTCACGCCCAGTGTGTTGAAGGATCTGAGGCAAGAGCCTCCGAGGAGCAATGTGCAGGGTATGGAAACCTCTCTCACACAATTCAAGGTGCTTTTCACAGCATTTTGGGGTGGCCAAGAAACAGCAGAAACAAACAGAGGTATCTCATTTGTAAATTGATAAATCCAGGCCTTGCGGCTTTTTTGGTGCGGCATCACAACGGAAACTTCTCGGGGTGAGGAGGGCAGGTGAAATTCTTCACTGGTCAGATACCCAGTGGCTGTCTTTCCATGAAGGCTAGAAATCTGGATTTCAGTGCAGCTGTTCACTCAGTCTGGGACCTTGTAGATATCTTTCAGCGTTGTACTGATTGACATGTGTTTGAGAGAGCATAACAAGTAAGTTGATCGTTTGTCAAAACAGGGATCTGATAGGCAAGTTGGTGTTCTCTTGATCACGAAGTTCATCAACAAGAGGGAGGAAGTCTTACATCCAGATCTCTTATGAGTGTCCTATCCTTTTACGTTTTATCTTCTTTAGGATGTTTCATGAACATATCTTCTAGTCTCTTTTCGAGATCTACTGCTGTTTATGTAGGTTGAGTTGGCATATCCCTCTTTGGTTAAATTTGGCTCTCAAGAATGGGTGAACTAGTAACATTTATGTTTTTTTAATAATGGAAGAAATATTTGTGTAGCAAAAATAAGGGTATATCATAGCATCAGCATATTGGAGCAGTATCAGTGCTTAACAAGTTGCTTAATTCCAGACACAATGGATCTTGTTGTATGACACCACCTAAGCTGCCCATCTAATGGACTGGTACCCATGTCCCTTCGCAGATCCAGGATCGGAGACTTCGTTATTAAAATGCCATATGATAAAACTCCAAACTCTCTTTGAATTGGTGGCTCTCTTATGGTATTACGGTTTAAATAGTGATTCTGGTTATCAAACAATCTCTGTAACACGGCAAAAACTAAAAGTGCACGAACAACATTTTAGCCTAACTGTAAAAATCAATCGTTGGAAAATTGATTAAGCACAATGCATTCTTGTCCACCCTCAATTCTTAACCAGATACAGATATGCTCAGTGGAGAAAGGAAGCCTTGCTTTGGTCTTCTAGGGATGGAAAAAAGAGAAATATCAGCAAAATCATCCACACATTTCAGCAAAAGCAGTACTTAACTAATTATAGATATTCCTAATGGGCTGGTACCAATGTCCCTTTGCAGATCCAGGATTGGAGACTTCATTATTAGAATGCCACATGATAAAACTCCAAATTCTCTTTGAATTGGTGGCTCTCTTATGGTATTACGGTTTAAATAGTGATTCTGGTTATCAAACAATCTCTGTAACACAGCAAAAACTAAAAGTGCACGAAAACCATTTTAGCCTAACTGTAAAAATCAATCGTTGGAAAATTGATTAAGCACAATGCATTCTTGTCCACCCTCAATTCTTAACCAGATACAGATATGCTCAGTGGAGAAAGGAAGCCTTGCTTTGGTCTTCTAGGGATGGAAGAAAGAGAAACATCAGCAAAATCATCCACACATTCCAGCAAAAGCAGTACTTAACTAATTATAGATATTCCAAAATAGTCCAAGATCATGTCCAAACAATATTTACAACATTGACAGCAGTTTCCCATCAGAACTTGAGCATCACCTTTTCATAAAAACCTCGAAACGACCACGAAACTGTTGTGCAAGTCCTGTACAAACAGAAGCCAAATAAATTACCAGGCTGGAATTACCACTCTAAAACATCCATAAATCAATGTCTGACATGTCAGAAAATGAGAAATCTTGTCATTTGTAACATTTATAAACAATGGAAAACATCGAAGTTGATACTAAATTGGACCTGAAGTATTTTTGATAACGGGAAGCAAGCTTCCTCTTTTTGCAAATGTAAGTCAGAATCAAAATTTGAAGCAACTAATAAACAATATAATTCTTGAACTGATTATGAAGACAAATCAAGAAAAAATTTTGAAGCTCAGAGAAATAACTATAAGCCTAAACATTGCAATGTTTCAGTAAGAAAGTAATTAATCCATACTTACACCACCATAGCACCATAGGCTCTGTAATGCAGCCTAACAACCAAGCAGCCTAATTTTAACAAGTAACAAGAGGTTGAACTATTTATTGGCAAAATAACCCTGCTAAGCCTTTCATACAGAGCATATGCTTCACACAGTTAAAGATATGAACCGTGGTGGGCAAAGATCAGGTGCTAAAGCACAACCATCGCTGAAGTACAGTGAATGTCGTAATATAAAGAAGCAGGTTCAGACACAACAAAGACACATTAACCCATTTGTCTCGGACATTGTACACAAAATGGCAAAAATGTGGTTGCATAGAATGGAACTATACAGTAAGCCAAGTAATATATATTATGAATTGCTCAGAAAAAATAGCATTAGTTCCATCCCAATGGCAGCCATCTAGTGCATTCTTCTCCTTCATTTTCCCCAACGCTGCAAGTAAACTCATGAAAAATCCAAGACAAAAACATCTCAATAAATCACGCCAAAAAAGACAACTAGAAATGCCCAGCAACAGCTCTTGCAGAATACATGACAAATGATATTCCACTTTGATTCAAAAGTTTGCAAGGAAGGTAAATAAACCTAATTGCCAAAAACTATCTATCACAAAAACAACCAAGAAAACAGAATAAATCCAATACTGCGATGCTTGAAAGAAGGCAGACATGCAGCTAAAACTGTCAGTGAATACTGTTTAATTATTTATATAGGTAGATAAAGAGTAAGTAATATGACCAAAATAAAAAATGTGATAGCATTTCTTACTTTGGAGGCTTAAAGGACTCGCCCACTTGCCGCCACAATTTAGAAGATGTCACCTAAAACATAATATTGATCGCCCAACGTTAATGCTGTATAATGGTCACTCAATGTTAAAACTGTATGTAGATAGAATCAATGAATAAACATAGAACCCGTTAAATTTTGCTATGGCCGAAAATAACAATAGTTTTTTGGAAAAATGACTCCTTAGAAATAAAACTCAGCACAAATTAAACATAAAAAGATCATGAGTGCATGTCAAGCAAGTCAACATGATAATTGAACTACCTGTTCATAGCCTCCAAGCCTTGTAACAGCCCTCCAAAGCCTGTAACATGATAGTCGAAGTCCAACAATGCAACCATCAGCCTTCTCTTCGTATCCAGTGCTCACTAGGCAGTGCATTTTCCTACTAAAGAAAAAGGCTAGCAATATTCTAAGAAATGTCAACAATAAAATAAATAGGCAAACTCACTTTAAACAGTTCAGGTTCTCTCCGTAAAACTTAGGTGGTTTGAATTCCATATTATTTTCTTTGAAAAAGTTTTCCAGTTCCCTAACAAATGCAGCTTGCTCTTCCTCTGAGCCATCAGCATCTTCCATTGACTGCGAAGATAAGAAAAATGGCATTCCATTTGTACACTCTGGATTCATTCGATAGAATGCTTCAGCACCATCACCTGTGTCCTGGCTCAGTGCCATATCTGAAGGGCAGTTTTCCTCAGTTTGTCCTGGACTCAAGTTCTGTTCTTCAGACTGAAATACTCTCAAACTATCCATGCTTTCTGGCTTTAGCGCCCTCAAATTATCCCTGCTTTTTGGTTGACTAAGCCCTAAACCAGGCTGAACTGACACTGAAGCATTTCCTTCTTCCTGCTTAATGATCCCGGAATCAAGCCCCTCTCCTGGTGTAATTACTTTCAAATCATCGACAGATTGTGCCATTATCGACTCAGAAGCACCCCTTTGTTTAGATTCAACTGTTCTCAAACCATTCCCACTTTCAGACTGCATTACCCTCAAACCGTCCATTGTCCTTATGTTTTCCATCACATCACGAACGCCAGATTTGGGGTGCTGCAATATTTTATCATCGATCTCTTGACTTGTCTTGTTCTCTTCGTTTCCACTGTTTACCATGCTTTCACTGCCTTGTTCGAAGGGAACATTGCGCGACGTATCAATAAGATGAATTTTTCCATGTCCATGGGATGCCACAACCTCCATTTCTACTCCGCCCAGATCTTTCCCAATCCATTCATGCTGAATTTGGGGCAGCTCCTGCTCCGCTCCAGATGCGGCATGGGTTCCATCTAAAGTACTTTGCAATGTTTGCTGCACATCAACAGCCTTGTCACCTCCATCCATAGCTCACTCAGTTAAAATTTTAATGTGATATGTTTCTAAATTTCTCGTGTTGAATTTTCACATGTCATCGGACAAGTCTTCATCAAATCCCAGCCAACGCAAACAAGAGCATAGTTTAGCAAACTTCTCATGTAAAACAACAGCTAAATAAACCATTAAAGAAGAAAAGGAAAATGGTTCGCTCCATGGACGGTTATGCCCTACTCAGCACTCTACAGGTAGTAACTTCAGTTAATAACCTACGTAGAGAAGAAAGATAGCAAACCCTTGTTGGTGGAAAAAAATAAGTCGAAAAAATTACAAAATTTTAGAGCTTTCCCAACCAAACCAGAGCTAACTTCTGCAAATCCCTTTCCACGCTATGCTGATGAAACTTAACCTTAATCCTAGCTGCAGAAATGCTCAACCCAAAAGCCCTTCTCTAAAATGTTTGCCCAAAACCAACAGTAAAGTCCAACCAGACCGCGATGTTCAAGTTTCGAAATCCTACCTGAAAACATCTTCACTTACTGAAACTCTACCAACAAACAGCGACTGCCATTATTTCAACGCTGACAACAAAGCCTCTGTAAACCCTAGCTGAAAAAAAAAGCCTTCCAAACCCTGCTTGAAACATATAACGCCATGTCCATTATAGGATTACAGAATGATTTATAAGACTCGGAATTGGAAACTGGTTTTCGAAAACTTACCCGCAATCCATCCATTGACATGAGCTTTGCACGCCAGTTTCATCATCTGGGGATCGCAAGCTTGTGCCCATTCTTTAGTTAAATTCACTGTCCTGTGATAATTGGTTTCCCGGGCTGCTCGCTCGCTCTGAAGGTAAGTCAGCTTTCCGATGAGAGATCATTGGGATGCTTATATACATGGGAATATTTTAATCACAACAGTTCATACGTGTCATTCACATGGTCTGAAATGAAAAAAAATACAGTATTTATGGTATGGTATGGCATGTTATTAGATAGTTTTGTAATTTTCTGGTTGGCCGAGGTTCATGTATGGCACTGCTGGTCTTGTCATGACATTGCGTTAGGGAGAATCGATTGTTAATATTTTGTTTATCAAATATGAAGGTGAAGGTTAAAATGTTAGTGATAAAAAAATTTAATGAAGATGCAAAAGTAAAAGTTTACATGTTTTAGGTTTATGAGAGATTTTTTTGTCGTAAATCAGGTGATATTTTATTTGTTGATATTTCATTTGTTGACGTGTGCTAACCAGTGTGGTTCGTCGTCAGGACAAATTGAAGAATCAATTCAAGCTTTGTATGTTAAATAGTTAAAGCAGGACCTCCAATGACTATAATTCTTGACCAAACAATGGCTATATCTAATTCCAGTAATCCATTTTATAGATGATGTCAGTGGGTAATATTTTGCGACTATGTAATGGTAATCCATTTACCCAAATGATGGCATGGGTAATATTTTGTGACTATGGAATGGTAGGTAATGATTATGGTTGGATTTGAGAGAATTTTTCAGCATAAATCAAATGATATTTCTTTTATCACCCGTTTCGAACCAACTAGTGTGATTCATCATCAGGACAAGTTGAAGAAGCAGATCCAGCTTTGCATGTTAAAATAGACCAGGAAATGGTTAGATGGACATGACCAGGGGCATAACCATGATTAGAAAAAAAATTAAATATTAAAATATAATTAATCAAATGGATATATTCCCATAATGTTTTAGCCATTATAAAAATTATATTTATATATATATAATAAATAATTAAATTAATGTTAACTAAAAAGGTCATTAATTTGTGATGAATATATAAACATGAATATAGATTGGAAAACTATTTAAATGGGGATATTATGATACAGAGGTTTAACAATTAAAATATCATTTTTAAATAAGTATATCAATATATAAATAAATTTATTTAATAGTTAGTTAAAGAAGATCTTAATCCCCTGGACAATAAGGTAATCAATAGACACGATTAGGCAAGATTGTGTTGTGGCCCTGAGGAGAGCAAAACCTCCCCGGAGTAATATCAGCAAAGCTGAGTTTGAGGCTCTAAAAACCTTAAACCAGAATCATGATGTCGTTGTCTTGAAAGCGGATAAAGGAGGGGCCGATGTCATCCTTGACAGAGAAGATTACAGAAATAAGATGCTAGATCATCTTTGCAATAGTGGAAGCTATAAAAAACTTGCTAAAAATCCTCTTAAAAGGGTTTCTAGAGCAGTCGCTCTTGCGATCAAGTCATGTAATTCCACTAATCCTCTTTCCCAAAAACTCATAGAGGGCAACCCCATTACACTTAGGATCTATGGCCTTCCAAAGGTCCACAAGGAAGGGGTTCCCTTGAGACCCATTGTCAATACCATAGGTGGTCCTACTTACCTCCTTGCTAAATTCCTCGCCTTAAAGCTGAGACCCTTAGTTGGTCGCACAGAGTCTTTCGTCAAAGACTCTGCCTCATTTATTAATGATCTTAAGAGAATTAAGCTTGAACCCGAGGACATTCTGGTAAGTTTCGACGTAGTCTCCCTATACACTTGTATTCCCATCAATGAGGCCATGGAGGTTATCAACAGGCTTACTGACCCTGATACCTCTCGGTTGGTTGAGTTGTGCCTTACTTCCACCTTTTTCAGCTTCGAAGGAGAGTTCTATGAGCAAACCTATGGAGTCGCCATGGGCTCCCCCTTATCCCCGGTTGTCGTTAATCTTTTTATGGAGGATTTTGAGTCCATAGCTTTGGCCTCCTCTCGTCTCTTACCAAAGCTATGGAAGAGATTTGTAGATGACACAGGTGTCGTTTGGTCTCATGGTCTAGTGAGTTGGACCTTTTCTTCCGTCATCTCAATAACCAGTCCTCCGCCATTAAATTCACTATGGAAAAGGAAGTCAATGGATGTCTTCCATTCCTGGATGTTCTCATCTCTAAGAATGAGGATGGTTCCTTTTCTCACCGGGTTTTTCGAAAGAAAACTCATATTGATCAATATCTGCATGCTAGCTCCCATCATTTTCCCGCTCAGAAGTTGGGTGTTCTTAGCACGCTTGCTACCCGTGTTGTGAGAATATCTGATGAAAAGAGCTTGGAAAAGGAGAAGGCTCATCTCCTAGATGTCTTTGTTAAGAATTGTTACAGTAGACACCTGGGTCAAAAAGCCTTCCTCAAGGCCCATAAGGAGCCTTCAATCCATAAAGATCCTAAAGATCGTGTCATGGGGGTTCACCTACCTTACATCCAAGGAACCACTGACATGATTGCCAGGATTCTGAAGAAGCACAATGTCCCCGCAACCTTTAGACCTCTTAATACCATCCATGGCTCTCTTAGATCTGTTAAAGATCCTATCGACCCTAAAGACATGAAAGGCGTCTATGTCATTCCCTATTCCTGTGGGACACCATACATTGGTGAGACCGGTCGCTCTATTAATCAAAGGATTAATGAGCATTTGGTAGACTTAAAGCATGGAAGGGCCAAGTCCTCGGCCCTTGCAGAGCATGCCGAGAAGACTAAACATCATGTTTGTATTGAAGAGGCTCGTGTCATTGCAAAAGTTGCGCAGTTTCACCATCGGAAGTTTAGAGAGGCCCTTGAGATCGAAAAAAGGCCTATAAATCTTAATAGGGATGATGGCTGGAAGATTAGCAGTTGCTGGATCCCAGCCCTGTCTTCCTAGCCTCCTCATTCCGACCTGTCTTATGTTTCGTGTTCCTCCCTCAATCTGGTTTGAATGATATAATTAATATGAATCGTTTCTTTTGACCCATTTTCTTAATAAATGAAATTGACCTTATGATACAGTGGTCACTGAACTTTTATAAATCCCATGTAATAATAATAATATTAGTCCTTGAGAAATTATTACTCAGATTATAAGCTAGTAATATTAGCCAAAAGTTAATATTATTGATAATATTATTAACTACTATATCTTAATAATATGATATTAGTTTATATTTTTA
>APFE030115693.1:0-30695 GCA_000404065.3 Pinus taeda | reverse complement strand
TTCCTACGGCTACAACCATATAAGAAAAAGTCCCTCAAGCAAGCTAAGAAGGATAATAAATTATCACCAAAGTATTATGGTCCGTACAAGGTGTTGCAAAAGATTGGTACTATGGCATACAAATTGGAGCTTCCTGCAATGTCTCGAGTGCACCCAGTTTTCCATGTTTCATGTTTAAAGAGAAGGTTATAGATGACAAGCTCCCAGTTCAAACAATATTGCCAGAACTTGATTAGGAAGGAAAAATTATATTGGAACTGGAAGCAGTCATAGAAACAAGAACTCGACAACTACAAAATCAATCAATTTCAGAGTATCTGATCAAGTGGTAGAACTTATCCACTGAAGATTCCACATGGGAGGGTGAGAATTTTATGCAGAAGTATCCAGAACTACTCAAGCATTGAGGACAACACTTTTTTGAAGGCGAGGGGCATGTTGGGTCCCTATAATACTAGTGATTACCCCCTTACGATTGTAGTTATACCCCTTATTAATATTGTTGTGCCCCTATTTCCCCCATATTGTTATTACTGTGCCCCACATAATCCCTCTATTGTTATTTTTGTGGCTTTATATTATTATTGTTAGGTCAGCTGGTTTATATTGTGACTCCTTAGACTCCTATATATAGAAAGGAGGTTTTTTCATTTCAATCAGGCAAGAATTGTTAATTTATGTAATGTAAAGGAGGTTACCCCCTCGAAGAGGCTGAATTCTAAGGCGTTGATCTATCTTTTCTATCTTTTCTTGAGCTGGTTTCATAACACTACTCAACACATATTGGCATACCCTGGCACCCTACACAACCTAGCATGCCTTAGAACTTGACATGTGTTGGAAAGCCTTAACACTCTACGACACATCTTAGCACACCCTAGAACTACCTATAATACTTTATCACTTCTTGACTTGCCCTTATATTTCCTAGCATGCCTTACCAATGATTATCATACCTTGTCACTCCCTCCTTAACATCATAACTAGCACTTATGGACACTCCCTTCACACCCTCATATTCATTCACTTTCATTAATTTGCACATGATGCTCACTTATGTTGTTTTGGTATTCCCTCAGAGTCTTGAACATGTATTGGCACTCTATAGCACAACTTTACATTCTTCAACATGCCCTACAAATTCATACCATGCATAACACTCTCTGATGCACATTGGAACTTGGCACATGTTGGTGCTTGGAAGCTCTTAGCATGTTTGGCATGGGTTGAGATTACTTGGTATGCTTCGGAATGGTTTAATATTAAATTTATTTGAGACCAATTTTTGCAATGTAGACGAGAAGAAATACATGAATATTTTGAACTTAGAATTCACTAACACTTGGCACTTGGCACTTATTTGCACCTAGCGTTGGTGTGCCTAGCATGTCCCTCATGGAGAAGATAAATTTATTACTTATTAACCCCATTATGTGTTACTTTCCTTGTAGTTTAACTTTTTCCTCCCTTTTGTTTCCCTAACGTTCGTTTTAATGCATTGTTAAGCTCTTGCACATCTTGGCATGCCTTACCACATGACACATCTTAGCATCTTTGACATGCCTTCACACTATGTCAGACATTTTAGCATTTCAAGTCACACCTTGGAACTGATGCCCTCACAATTATCCTTACATTTTTCAACCACTTGGGAACCTTACACTCCCTTCAACACCTTGGCACTCCCTAGTTGTCATGACCTCATAGATATCCTTACTTTTTTTGCAACTCGGGAATCTAACTACTCATTAGAAAAGCAATGTTACACCCAACCGAAAGTATCCCTCTCTCTGAAATTTCTTTTTCCACACCTTTTCATACCCATATTATTCTGTCCTATAACTCCTATTCTGAACCTCTCCTAAAACACTTGATCCTTGGGACATCTAGAATTCACTAACACTCCTTGGCACACACTCTTATTCATTTACTTCCAAGAATTGTGACCTAGTTCTTCCGTTGTGTTCCCTTTGCACTCCCTAACACTCCTGAACATGAATTCACATTTTACGTCATGCATTAGCATGCTCTTTCATTCCATGGCTTTCCGTGACACTCCTTACCTATCCCACCCTCAAAACTAACCTTAGGTTTTCTGATAGTTGGGAACCTAATCAAGTCTTGCCTTGACTACAATAGCTTTACCAATTCCTTGGAATTCGTGAACACTCCTTAGCATGCATTGGAACACCTTAGCTCTTGGCACATCTTGGTATGCTTCCCTGGCACTCTAACATGCCTTGGTATTGCATATAATACCTTGTTACTCCCTCCTTAAAAAAATTGGAACTTGTTGAAACTTCATCTCCATACGTTTGAAACTAGTGTCCCCTGTGCTTCCCTAGAACTTGGCCTTAACACTCCCTACCATGTCTTTGTGCCATACCTTGGCACCTGCAACATCTTGGCATGCCTTAGAATTTGGCTTGTATTGGCATGTTTAACATTCCTTCAAACTATGTAGCATGTCTTAGTACTTTGTGGAATTCCCTCGCGCACCTTGCCTATCCCTAGATTTCATGAACTCATTGATAGCCTTACTTTTTTAATGACTTGGGAACCCAAACAAGTCATAGGAAAAACAATTGTGTGCCCAACCCAAAGTCTCCTTTTGCCTAAAGTTGCTCTGACAAGCCCCTTATTGTAACCATAGGCTCCCCTCCTACAATTCATATTCTAAACTTATCCTAACATACTTTGTCCTTGAGACACCTGGAACTCGTTGACAATCCTTGGAACACACTTTTATTTGTCCACTTACATGCATTTTGACCTAGTTCTCCATTTTGATTCCTTGTCACTCCCTAAAACACCTCGACATGAATTGACAATTTCTGACATGTGTTAGCATGTATTTTCATTCCTTGGAATGCCCTAGCACTCCTTAGTTTCAATGCCCTAATAACTACCCTTAATTTTTTAGGGACTTGGGAACCTAACCAAGTCTTGCATCGAATAAAACAACATGACCAAGTTATAGTTACTACACCTAGACTATGCCTTGTTCACCTAAGAATTGAATATAATTCATCTTATTCCACTCATGTACAATTTCAACTTATCCCACTTAAGAAGTTACAAGTGACCAATTCAAGGGTCATGTCTAACCGTGGCCATAAAACAATTGAGCAACATAGTTTACATCTTGACATGCCATAACACTTGGCACATCTAACAATCCCTTGGTACTATGTTGCATGTGTTACCACTGCCTGCATTCCTTTGCATGCTTTGGCACTTTCTAGCACACCCTACCACTCCCTAACATGACCTGACACTCTAGCATGGCTTGGAACTTCCTAGCATATATCCTTGTCACTCCCTCCTTAACACACCTGAAACTCACTAATACTCCCTATCACACACTCTCGTTCAACCTTTGCTTCTATTCAGTTTGAAATAGTTCTCTCTTGTGTTTCCATGGCACTCCCTGACACTCCCTGGCACACATTACACACCCTGATACCTGGGAAATCTTGGCATGTCACCTTGGCACTCTAGGATTACCTGGAACTACCTAGCATACCTTGTCACTCCCTCTTTAACACAACTACAATTCATGGACACTCCATATCACACACTCGAATTCATTCATTTCCATGCATTTGAAACTAGTGCTCCCTTGTTCTTCTACAACACTCCCTAAAACTCCCTAACGTGCATTGGCACACCCTATCACCTAGCACATCTTGGCATGTTTCCATAGAATCTAGCATACCTTACCACTTCATAGAATATGTTGTCACTCCCTCCTTAGAACACCTAGAACTCACTGACACTTCTCGTCACAAAATATTATTCATTCATTTCCATACATTATTTTGACCTAGTGCTCCCTTGTGTTTCCATGGCACTTTGTAACACTTCCTAGCACGTGTTGACAAACCTTAGAACCTAGCACATCTTGGAAACATGCTTCCTGACACCATAGCATTCCCTAACACTACATAACATAGCATGTCACTCCCTCCTTAACACACCTGAAACTCACTAAAAATCCCTGTCACATATTCTTATTCATCCATTTCCATGCTTTTTGGCTTAGTGCTCCCTTATGTTTCCCTCGCACTCACTAATACTCCTTAGCACACATTGGCACACCTTGTCATTTGGTACATCTCGACATGGTTCCCAATAACTCTAAAATGCATTGGCACTGCCTATCATACCTTATCACTCCCTCCTTAGGATACTTAGAACTTGGTAACACTCCCTATTACACACACTTGTTCATTCATTTCCAAGCAATTAAATCTAGTGCTCTGTTGTGTTTCTTGGAACTCCCTAACACTCCTTAAAATGAATTGGCACCACACCCTAAGAACTAGCACATCTTGGAATGCCTTATCACTTGGCATGTATTAGCTTGCCTAACATGTGTTGGAACTATCTAGCATCTGTTAGAAATTCTTGGCAATTCTTGGCTATAGCATTGATGAATCAATTCTCATAATAGTGCATGTAATTGAGGAAGAGATAATTGAGGAGGAGAAGATTGTGTGGATAGTATAATTCTAGAGTATCCTTCAATGTCTATAGGTATAATTTTTTTTTATTTTGCAATTCTAGATAATAATTTTTTATCCAATAGAATTAAGTGAAAGGATAGTTTTAACATGATATTTTGATTCTATTTCTTCAATATATTCAAAGATATTCTCTTTTTTTCTGCATTATCTACTATTGACAAGTCTTTTTATTTGAAATTGAGTATATATATATATATATATATATATATATATATTCATATTCGACCATGTGTTTCAATGATTAAAATTTCATCTAGAGCTATTTTCATCTCTCCCTTATTCCAACATAATGGAAATTTCATATAATGTTTTCATTTATATTTTGTATTTGGTTCATCAAATCTTTTGAGATATCCCATGGAGCCTTGAATGCTAATATTATTGACTTCCTTTTTTTGTGTTATTGTTGGCATAGACAAAGGTCTTATCCTATTTAATTTTCTAACTCCATTAATTCATTTTCAATAGTAAGGGCCATCATTATACATCCATAATTCCAATATTTTTTTGGGCTTATGTGGAAGAAGGAACATTTCTAGTAATAAGATTGCTACTAAATGCATTGTTATAAAGGCAAGGACTAATATGTGACACCTCATTTTCAAATAATAGTTCAAAGTATTAGGATAAACGTATTTTATTTGAATAACATCTCTGCAATGTGAGATGTTTATTAACCCTATTAGATATTAGTTCTCTAATAAATGAACAACAATTTTCTTAGACCAATTCCCATGTTTCTATTGGGTTGTGTTATATTATTTCCACGTAGTTAACAAGGGGTTTGAAGGGCACCCATAACCCCACATTATGTTAGGTTGGGCGGACACACCTATGGTTTTGTGCACGATTTTCGCACATGTTTTTTGGACACAATAGTTTTTGGTCCATGGTACTGGACGCAATGGTTTTTGGTCCATGGTATTGGATGTGATGGTTTTCGGTCCATGGTATTGGATGCTTCGGCATGTATAAATATGTATTGTAACGTTCAAAGGAACATAATGAAAAATCAAGCTAGTAGTCCCAGTTTTGGGATCCAGGGAAAAATATTTGTGTATATGTGTTTTCTGTGTTCTACTCTCGTATTATTTATTTTCTGTGTTTTATAATTCATATGCAGGTAATTTCTGTATGATCTTAAAACCTACAATTTCTTTTTGTGATATTAAAATAAAATTGATGAAAAGGATTGTTCCCTTATTTTTTTCTGTTTTGCAATATGTGCATATTGAGATAACACTAATCAAAAGGGTCATTCCCTTATTTATTCTCTATGTTGCATTACGTGCTATATATATTCATGAGTGTTACATAATATCATGAATATTCTCTCATTTTTTGTGAAGAATAAAATCTAAGATGTATTTTTTAAAAGCTTAAATTGACCACACAGTTTCAAAAAAAAGGGGACCTTTTATAGGAGTTCAAATTACGTTTCGGTTGTGCAATATTAAGGATAATTGTAAGAGGTTCCTTAATATAAACATGTCTAGAGTAACTCTGAATATGGACATATGTGGTATAAAATGAAGATAGTGTAAAAGAGACTATCCATGTGAATTTATGTCATGATTGGAATTATATTTTTATACTTAAAAGTGAAATTTAAGAAGCATTACATTGATTTAGTGTGAAATATATTCATATACCTTGTAAGTAACGTTTAAGAAGCATTTTCAAAATTTTATTATATGGCACTGTTATATTTTTCCAAAACATATCACGACGGAGAATACTAACCCCTATTTGTTTAACCCACACATTCCCCTAAATGCTATAATGCTCAAATTCACCATTTCCTTAATGTTTTTACATTAACCTTACTTATGCCAATGAATGTAATCTTATAAATAATTAATATTTTTAATATTTATTTACAACCATGCTACTAAATTTCAAAAAGATTTTGTTTTGTTACAAACAAAAATCTAGGGAAGTGAAAAAGGACCATGCTTATGTTTGTAGTATTTCTTTTAGTATTCTTGCTTCAAGAAGAAACTATATTTAATTCTATATATTCAACCTTTTCCAATTTTTCATTTCTCTAGATTTCTTCCCTACAATTAGTCTTCATTAGTTACATATTTGGATATCACATGATTTGTTTTAATTACATCGCTCAATACTATATAATCCTATAAAAAAATATATTTTATTAAGCTGTGAATAATAAATGAATCTATTACACTATATTTTACATTATTAATGAGTTATAAAATATTGGGCATGGATATTTGATTTATATCATTTAATACATACACACCTCATTTAAGTTAAAAGTTGAACTATCTTTGTGACTTGCAAACTTACCTTCTCTGTTCAACTCTTTTTACGCTTAGGGTCAGGAGTTTATAGCCATTATTGATTTCTGCTAGTTACTATATATCTCCCATTAATAATAGTATGATATCCATCATAGCCAAGATTTAATACATGTATATTCACGGAAAAAAACTTTCAGTATTAATCTTCAAATAACATTCATTAGGTATGCATAAATTGTGTACGTGTATATGTCATTTTCCCCTTTCTTTCAAATATTTGAGCATCTTAACATATTTTCTCGACATATATTTTCTTGATAATGTTATGATGGAGAAGGGCTTAAGAACTTCTAACTCTACTTTATAAATATTTTTTAATTCATAGAATTTTATATAAGGACTTTCATATTTATATATTGAACTATTTCATTATTTCCTTTGCAATAATGACATGCTTGGACAATTCCTTAATCATGTTTTTAATTCCATCGATATATATGGTTTGCAAAAGTGAAAATCCAACATTTTCTAAATATGCATTGATATAGGTTGTTTTAATCTAATGACTCTTCATTAATTACATATTCTATTATTTGGATATCATAACATCAATTTAAATAGTGTGGTTTCAACTTGCATGATACCATAAAAGCTTATATTTCATCAAGCCATAAACTATAATTTAAGCACGTTCACTCTATTTCACATTTTTTATGATTTGGTAAAGTTTAGACATGCATATTTTATATATCTCTTTTAATACATATATAATGACTTTATGCTAAGAATTACAACATATTTTTAATCTCCATTAATTCTAAATCGTATATGGGCTGCATAATAAATTGTATGAATTGTTTCCTATCTCTATTCAATATCCCATATTATCCTTTCTAACTTATGTTTAAGAAAATTATAACTAAATTAGGAAACTTCTAGTATTCTCTTCACTAGTTTTGGCACTAGGCTTCACCATGTCCTCATAAAAGGTGTATATATATCTATAACTTTTTTCTCTTTCAATAGTTTCAACGTCTAGTTAAAACATGATAGTTAAAACATGATATAAAGAACTCACCTTTATCTCTTGTTCCAAATATTTCTTGCTTCAAAGGATTTTGGTTTAGAATTTCGAGGTTCAAAGTTAATGTATTTACATAGTCCCGTAATCATTTTCTAATTTTATCAATACACATCATAATGAAATGACAATGAATTTATCTCCATTCCGTACTCTTATGATGTTTGATGGATGATTTTCATTTTTTATTAATCTATTTCTCTCTTTCTAATGACAATGATCAAAACTATGCTTGTTACATTCATGGTGAAGTTAGCACATTTGTTGAAATACTCACAAAAATAACTCTTAAGTCCCACAATATGGTGTTCATTTTAATATGGGGAACCAAAATGATATACATCAGAAAACAAATCTAATATAAATAATAGTAATAAGAGAATGTGTTTGGGAAAATATCTTTCTAATATTTTTGGCATACATTTTTTTATATCAATTGATGTTATGATAAGGGTGAAACCTTCATGATAACATCAATCTAAAATCACAATAATTTTCTTGTCCTTTCTCATGCAACATAAATGGTTACTTCAAATATAGCTTCCAACCCAGTTGGTGATGGTACATGTTGATATATGATAATAACTTATTTACCACATACTATTATTTACCTAAATCTAGAAATGTTCCAATAATTTTTGGTTCGACACACAAGGTATTTGAACAACGAGGTATGCTCAATTATATCTAAATTTTGTTTGTAATAAAATCATTGCTTGGACTATCTACTCAATAAGGAAATAAATTCACATTCGAAGAATATTTATGAAAGATGTCTTTGAAATAGCTCAATGTCACATAGTTTTAGGATTAATCATTTCATCTCATATTTCATAGCCTTTATGGTCTACAAATACTTCGGTGATATTTTGAATACATTCTCAATTACATCTGCATCCCTATATTTCATTTTGTTCTTATTCAATGTAGTAAACATATGGTTTTAGTTGGAATAATATATTAGTGACAAGCCTATATAGAAACTTGAACCTTACTATTAACACTCTCATTAAATTTGAAATTTATTGATAGATATTTTTGGCACTATAAAAAATTCACTAAAATTTATTAAAAGATAAACTAAACAATACATGTATAATCACTAACATAAGTACTCCAATTAATCTATTATGATACACGTAAAATTATCATTAATATAGTTTTGAGAATTACAATTATTATTCTAAAAGCATGGATATAAAATAATTATTATTAAAATAACATCTCCTTGACTAAGATCTCATCTTCCAAGGGTGTAAGGAAACAGAAATGAGGTAAGGAAATAGAAAGAAGGTTAATGACCCAAGACCATGAGGCATATGTCACCTTGTAGACCACTAACGGGTCACTCTAGGAGTAGTTTTCCTTAAACAATAGTAATGAGTTAGACTACATTCATGGCTAGCAACCAAAAACGATTATTGTCACTAATAATGATAGTTTTTTTTATTATTATACAAATTTATATCTTTATTGATTACTAGTTATTTTTATATTACATTGGATATAATTGCTAGTTGCTTTAATATAATTATTATTTTTACGCATAGTCTAATTTATAATGGAAATGGATTTTTTCATGATAATTTTTTTGGTAAATTTTAATTTTAACCAAATTCGAGCAGAGGATTTTAAAAACTTGAGTTTAAGTTGCTTAATTTCTAGAATTTGAGTGCCCCAAGGTTTTCTAGTGGGTTGAATTCATTTACGCATTAAAAAATGTATTTTAGACAACAAAAAATCTGTCTTTCATGAAATTGTATTTTCATATTTCGAAAATGTATTGACCACAACAAAAAATCAGTCTTTCTTGAAATTGTATCATCAAATTTAAAAAATCTATTTTAGACAACAAAAAATCATAGTCTTTCTCCAAATTTTATCTCCAGATTCTGATGAAAAAAATATTTCATTTATAAATTAGACTACTCCTTATTTATATATTTAAATACTTTTTTAATTTATAGATTTTATTATATTTCTTCAAAATATTTCTATTCAATATTCCTACATTGCTTAGTGATTTTTATCACTAACTTTATATGGATAACTAGTTTAAATGTTAATGATATTTTAGGTTAGCACATTAAATACTTACCTCATTTTTCCGACTAGCTTTATATGGATAACTAGTTCAAATGTTAATGATATTTTAGGTTAGCACATTAAATACTTACCTCAATGTTTTCAACAAAATATTTGGTATTATATTTCCTAAAAATATTATGAAGGATTGAAAAAATGAGTTGACATTGGTTTGTAGTTAAAACAATTATTGATTAATATAAGGTTGAATGTTTCTACCTAGCAGTCATAATGATGCACACATTCATCCCAACAAATAGTTGAATTGTCATCCCAACAAATAGTAGTGTGCCATTTTGGTCTGCCTCGCTCCAATTAAAAATTAACACATAGATTTGAAATTACATCAACAAATCAATTAGTAGTCATGTGGAATTGGGAAGATGTATTAACCTCCAGTAGTTGGCTTTATTGCATAATCTCATCCCTAGCTGACTACTATTCTTAGACATTATTTATGAGATTTAAAGACACAAACATCTAAATCTCTTTATAAATAGCTTCAACAGTTTTGTCCCTTCAACCTTCAACCAACTACCAAAGTTGCAAGTCTTAAATATTTTATCTAAACAATTCCATCCTTTATAGGAAATCTTCTGAATCTTTTACAATTTAACATAACCTACAATTTTGTCACTCGATCCATTCCTTTTGGGCTACAAAATATAAAGAGCCTATAACATCTATGGCTAGTGGGTTGCAACCTCATGGGAGAAATTCCTTAGATGTTGTTGCATCAGGTAATGATTCTAATTCTTACATACACTTCTATCATTTAATATATTCTAACAAAATATGTAGCACAATATGTTTACTCCAATTTTAGAGAGGGGCACTATAGAATAACCCTTTCCATTTTTACAATAGTAGGGATATCAATATATGTCTCCATTACCTCCTCATCATCCTGAGAATAACATAGCTTCTATTCTATCTTTCTTGGTTTATGCATTTTTGAATGAGGTAATTTGTATTTTTGGCTATTGTTGTGAGTTGATATCTTCCACTACTCTAATTATATTTTTAAGTAAGATAAAAAAAACTTTCCACAATTGAATGTTGAGACATAGATTTAAAAAATTAATTCCAAGCAAATAACATAAAACAAATCCTCAACACAACTACTTTAGTGAATATGTTAGGTCTTTCTAGATAAACTACAAGTGCAGTTGGAACTTAACCATCCTACTTCCCAGGATAATTCAGATTTCTACTTGGAAACATGACAAAGCTAATGATAATCACAATGTGTACCTTGTGAAAGACATCAGTTTTGGTATTTTTGTAGAATCCAATCAAAATTTCAATACATATAATTAAATTTAGAAAAACATATCTATACTTTGTTAATTTGAGTGCATCGAGGCATAAAATGGAAAAAATCATATTGTTTTATAAATATGAGATAAATAAAATTATGGTTGTGAAAGCATAATCATAATAGCTTAAATGGGCTTCACACAACAATATTAAGGCCTCAAGTGATCTACAAAATATAGTCCATTATAATATCATCTAATGGTAGAATTATGAGTACTCAACAATATCATTACCATAGATTGGCTCCCTTAAAATGGTCTTTTGGTCAATGTCAATAGTCAAGATATCATCTACATAATACTCAACATGATTCACCTTTACCTTCGCTATGCTAAGCCACTTTAAGTATATATAAGTTATATTTAATGTGATAAATACTAAAATCTATGTGTGTTATGTGTTCTTAGGAGTTACAATCTCATTATCTTAGACTCTACTAGTGTGTATAGTTTTTAGAATTCATTGTATTAAAGATCATAGTGCACTATCGTTTACCTAATTTTATAGTTAGTATCTTAAGGATTACAAAGTCATAAGTGTCATTTTTTGTTAATGGTAATAGTGGTTAGAGGTAGCATTGTGGCATGGTTTGTAATTCTCTAAAAGTACTAGTGATCACAATAAATTAGGGTTTATATGGGTTGTGGGACACCTTCATGATGACTTTTGGTTAAGGAGACATATTGTATTACATATTATAGTTGTCATAGTGGTAAAAGGTTACATTAAAGAAAGGAAATAATTATTGGGAGTTAATATATGGTGCAATGAATAGGAATATCCAATAATAAATTTATTATAATTAGTGAATTCAAAGATAGATATATTAATATATGTATTTTAAAATCAAAATATTATTGGAAAACTAAGTGGGTGTTTCCATATGATTGCCCTCATTGTTGTAATACCACAACTATTGGATTGTAGCTAAACAATCCCTGAAAGATTTAGTAACTAAGGTTTTCCAAAGGGTTAGGTAAATAATTTATCTATATAATGTATCATTCAAACTTTTCTAATCTAAAAGTATTTATAAAAATATGAATTAATAATTTCTTTTATTAATTAACAAAATTATTAATGCATATGACTTTTTTGTATTTATTAGAGAATAATATCATTAATGCATATAAATTCTAATAGAGATTTTTTCTATTAAAAAAACTATCTTTAAATGTTATTTTCGTAATTTTACTGTATAGCAAAAAAACACTAATTATAATTACACTTGTTGCTTATTCATTTTCATGATTAGAGAGGTCATTGAAATGTTGTGTAGATAAAGGACATCCATGGTTTGGGTCGTTTATATAGAGATTTAGCTTTTAAAATCACACTTTAACTTTGTGCATTTTTGTGCACTTTCATGAAATTAATTCATGTTTTTTTTTAACTGTGTACTTTCATGAAGCCAATTTACCTTTCTTTATTTTAATGTTACCATTAAAGGTAATTATTTTTTTTTTTTAATAAATTTCACCAATATATTTCGATCGTTTTTAATTTTTTTTGGTGAGAATCATTTTTGTTTTTTTTTTTAAACTTAACTGTTTTTTTAATTTTTGGAGCAAAGAATGCAATTGGGATTTTGCTTTCTAAATTTGGTTGTTGACATTTTGTCTTTCAAAAATTTAATTAGTATTTCTTAAATTCAAGAGTTGGATTTAGTTTAGAGCTAACAGAAATTCAAGAATGTAAATTTTTGTTTTCTAAATATAGTTGTTTTCTTTTTGCTTTTCTGAACTTTCAAAAATATAATTAATATTTCTTAAATTTAATCATTAGATGTGTTTAATACTTGTATTTAAGAGTTGACCGTTGTTATTTTTTTCCTTTTCTAAACTTTCATGAATGTGATGCAATGGTGAAGATTAACAAGACAATTTTCAAATTGGAATGTTCACAACTAATTTTAGAAAGCCTATATGGTAAATTTCTCATACCACAGTTCCAAAAATAGTCCCCAACAAAAACATTATGTAAACATCACATGAAAAACTCTATAAATATTAAATGGCTACCTAAAACCTTCTTTCAAAACCTTGTGGATGCAGTCTTACTCTTAGGAAAAAAGAAGATTTTTAAATTTGAAATATACGCAATTTTTAAAACAAATGTGGCGATTGTCTCATTGGAAAAACTTGTCAGTTAAGCACTCATTGGAAAAGCTTGTGAGTTAAGAAAAACCAGTCACATACCACAATTTGATATGAACCTGAGGTGCCTTCCAAGTATGGTAACAGCGAGTTAAAACATTTATATCACACGTTCTGGGAATATTATTTATCGAGTAAAAAGCCATGTTGGAATCATGGTAGAAACTTGGGAGTTATTAAACCGTGGAAAAGAATTTAAACGCAGATGCATAAGTAGTGGGTATTTGTGTGACAGGTAATGCGAGTAAGTATGGGTATTTGTGTACAGTTGATGGGTATTTGTGTACGAGATGTGTAAGTAGTGGGTATTTGTGTGACAGGTAATGCGAGTAGTGGGCGCTTGGAGTTCATCGAACGTTCAAACAAATTCATGCCAAGTAGTTCATCGAATGTTGAAACGAATTTTTCCAAGTAGTGGGCGCTTATAATTTGTTATCATCTCTGACAAGAAAGCGGCATATTCCATTCCAACAATGCCCGATGCATAGAAAGGAATAATCTTTTAAATTTAACCTTCGAATTTTTACTTTGCTTTCTTTAAAATTTAAAGGTAAATTATTTTGGTTTGTATTGTTTTAATTTAACGAGTGGGTTTTTTTGAATTAATGTAATTTATATTATGTTTTTAATTCTAAATTTAACTTTTAATTCTAAATTTAACTTTTAATTTATATTATGTTTTTAAATTTAAGTTATTTTTTGCGTTAATTTAGGTAACCTCTTGCTTTTATGGGCTGTCTTCTTGAATTCGAGCTGTTCCCTCCATAGCCGTTTTCTCACAATCACAAATTTATGCATTGTTTTAAATTTAAGTGTCACATATACGTTGTATTTTCTAAATTTAGGTAATTTTTTTCTTTTACGGGCTGTCTTCTTGAATTCTAGACGTTGAATTCTAGACGTTCCCTTCATAGCCGTTTTTTAACAATCTCAATCTCACCCAGCCAATATGTGATGATTTCGAAACTATGCTCATGCCCAATTGTTCTCGGATAGTGTTTTCATTGGGAGACCGTGAGACTAAATATATGAAGATCTTGTGTTCCATCTGTATCTTTGACGGGGGAGCGTCAGACTGAATATCTTTGAAGGTCGTTTGTTCGATCTGTATCTCTGTTGAGAGAGAGTCAGATTGAATATATGAAGATCATGTGTTAGATCCACGGTCAACGCCCGTCACTTCATAACTCTACTTCCAATGAGGCTTGAGGTAAGCAGCCATTTCTGTCAATTCAAATTATGTTAACATTCCATGACTCGTCTTCTTGGAACTTTGTTTATAATATTTTTCTGCAATTATGGATATTGTTTATTTTGTTTACACATTTGAAGCCAGGCCTCTGAAGATCGTCTGTTCGATCTGTATCTTTGTCGTCTTTCTCTAGAAAGATTCAAACTGAATATACGAATATCATGTGTTTGATCCATGCTCAACGCCCTTGTCACTTCATAACTCTACTTCCAATCAGCCTTCAGGTAAGTAGCCATTTCTGTCAATTCAAATTAGCTTAATATTCCATGCCTCTTCTTCGATCTTCGTTTATAATTTTTTTCTGCAACTATGGATATCGTTTATTTTGTTTGCATATTTGAAGCCACGACTATTCTTCGAGCCTTGCTTTAAAGTATGGTTTATAAAAACATTTTACAACTATGGATAGATTAAAATTAGCTTAATATTCCATGCCTCTTCTTCGATCTTCGTTTATAAATTTTTTCTGCAACTATGGATATCGTTTATTTTGTTTGCATATTTGAAGCCACGACTCTTCTTCGATCCTTGCTTTAAAGTATGGTTTATAAAAACATTTTACAACTATGGATAGCGTTTATCGACAATTTTCTTGCACAATGTAACTTGTTGTTTATAAATTTTTTGTACAGCTATGGATATCGTTTGAGGATATGTTGTTTATAAAAATTTTCAGATCTATGGATATCGCTTATGGATATGTTGTCTATAAAAATTTTCTACAGCTATGGATATTGATTTTGGATAATTTTGTTTGCACATTTGAATGATAAACATTGGTTTATAATTTTTTTTCCTCAAGTATGAAAAGTACTTCTTGATACTTTTCACATAGGCATACTTTTCATGTTTCATTATACATTTATTCACACATTGAAAAGTCTGAACACTTCGTCATCAAGATTCATCCTCAATTACTATATCGGCCCAATCCTCTGCACTGAACTTTGGTCTTATGGTTACCGAGATATCAATCATTGATACACGTAGGCCAAAATTATGAAGCAAAAAATTTAGAAATTCTTGCAAGCATTCACCTCTTTTTTGGTTTGTTGAATGATGGATTGTAAATGTTCTTTGGGTGTATAAACTTTGATGCCTCATTTTTTATCTATATTCTAATATGAAAATAGATTCAGCATAGATTTAGCATTTTTTTTTTTTATTGGAATTGGAATTTGGCACTCAGATTATATATTTTTGAAATTTTTAATACAAAAATAAATTCAACATTCTCAATTATATTTTTAAATATAAAAATTGTTCTTAATATTTTCAAATATAGACATGTAGAAATATGTATATGTGGAAAGTAGTCAAAGCTATTTTTTTTTTTCCAAATAAAACATGAAAATGTTGTCCTCTTAAACTACACTCACATGGATTATTCAGTATTCACTTTTGTTGTTCACCACCCTTACAACTTTGATATTGAAAATCATAGGTGGCCACACAATTTTAATCACCTTTTTCATAACTTTGTTAGTGAAATTGTGAAAATAGTATTCGACTTAAACTAGAGAACTAAATTAAATTTTACTAGTTAAATCGTTGTGCTCATAATGCCTTATTTATATTGCAATTTTTTATACATATTACTTGTTATATTATCATGTATATATTGATATCTCAGTTTTCTAAATAAGTATTATAAATAAAAATAATGAAATGATATGCAATTTTATTTTGGTTAAGCTTTTTGAGGAGGAAGAGGAGGAGGAGGAGGAGGAGGAGGTGGAGGCGGAGGTCGAGGAGGCAGAGGAGAGGAGCAGGAGGAGGCATAGGAGAGGAGGAGAAGGAGGGAGAGGAAAATGCAGAGGAGAGGAGGAGCAGGAGGCAAAGGAGGAGTATGAGGTGAAGGTGAAGGTAGAGTTGGAGGAGGAGGTGGAGGCGGAGGTCAAGGTGGCAGAGGTCGAGGAGGCATAGGAGATGAGGAGGAGGAGGGAGAGATGGAAGCAGAGGAGGAGGAGCACAAGGAGGAGGAGGTGGTGGCGTGGAGGAGGAGCAACTGAAGGCAAAGGTGGTAGTGAGAGAGGAGGCAACGGAGGAGGCAGGGGAAGAGGAGTAGGAGGTGGAGGGGATGGGGAAGTAGGGAGGGGGTGTTGATAATGGCAAAGGAAGGAGTGGAGGCAGAGGAGGTGGGCGAGGAGGCAGAGAAGGAGGAGGAGGAAAAGGGAAAGGCAACGGCATTGGCAGTGGTGGTGGTGGTTGTGGCGGATGAAGAGGAGGGGCATGTGGTGGTGATGGTTCTGGCAGAGGTGGAGGAGGAGGAGGAGGGGGTAAAGGTGGTTGAGGAGGAGGTGAAGGTTGTGGTAGAGGCGGAGCAGGAGGACGAGGTGGAGGAGGTGGTGGTGGGAGAGGAAGAGGAGGAGGAGGAGAAGGAAGAGCAGGAGGTGGTGTTGTTGGTGGAGGTTGAGGTGGTGGATGAGAAGGTGGAGGCGGTGGTGGTCTAGGAGGAGGTTGAGGTGGAGGAAGAGGAGTAGGAGGCAAAGGTTGAGGTTGTGGAGGAGGAGGAAAAGGAGGAGGAGGAGGAAGGGGTGGTGGTGGAGGATGAGGTAGATGTGGAGATGGAGGAGAAGGAGGAGGAGTAGGAAGTGGAGCAGGAGGAGGATTAGGAAGTGGAGCAGGAGGAGGAGGTGGTGGAGGTGGAGAAGGAGGAGCAGGTGGAGGAGGTGGATGTGGATGTGGAGGTGGTGGTGGAGTAGGAGTTGGTGGAGGTATATGTGGATGTGGAGTAGGAGATGATCGTCGTAGAGGTGGAAGTGGAGGAGGAGGAGGAGTAGGAGGATGGTGAGAAGGGTGTAGAGGAGGAGGAGGAGGAGGAGGAGGAGGAGGCAGTGGTGGAAGTGGTGGTGGAGGAAGAATGGAGGTGGAGGAAGAGTGGAGGTGGAGGTTGAGGTGGAGGAGGAGGTGAAGGTTTACATGCAGGTTTAGGTGGATGAGGAGCAGGACGAGGAGGAGTAGGAGGACGAGAAGGAGAAGAGGGAGGAGGAGGAGGAGGTGGTGGATGAGGTGGAGGTGGAGTTGTAGGGGGTGGTGAATAAGGAGGTGGAGGAGGAGGACAAGGAGGAGGGAGAGGTAGAGCAAAGGTGGAGGAGGAGGAGAAGAATATGGTGGAGGTGGTGGTGGTGGATGAGGAGGTGGAGGAGGAGGAGTAGCAGGAGGAGGCATATGTAGAGGTGGTGTAGGAGGTGGAGGTAGAGGAGGTGGAGAAGTAGGTGGAAGAAGAGGAGGAGGTAGAGGTAGAGGTGATGGAGATGGTAGAGGCAGAGGTGGTGGAGGTGGTAGAGGTGGAGGTGCTGGAGCAATAGGGTGTGGAGGTGGGGGAAGAGGAGATGGTGGAGGAGGAGGAGGAAGTGGTGGTGGTGGAGGAAGAGGAGGAGGAGGATGTGGTGGTTGAGAAGGTGGTGGTGGAGGTGGAGTTGGAGGAGGTGGTAGAAGACGAGGAGGAGGAGGAGAAGGCCGTGAGGGAGGTGGAAGTGGAGGAGAGCAGGAGGAGGGGTGGATGTGGAGTAGGAGGAGGAGGTGGTCGAGGTGCACGATTAGATGGTGTAGGTGGAGGTGAAGATATGCAAGTTAATTTAAGATTCATGTCTTCAATTCAAATATTAAATTGTGAGTCTCTTCTCCACTGTTGGAAATGAAAGATATAGTCTCATGAATCTAGAACATATCTCTTCACATTCATAATATCCTACTATTAAATGATAAGTAATTCATTTAGTAAACCCTAAACCCTAGACCGGAAACCCTAAACCCTAAAACCTAAACCCTAAACCCTAAACCCTCAACCCTAAACCCTAAACCCTAAACGCTAATTTTGATTTTAATATTTTAAAAAGTGTTTTGTAACTTTAATGTTATAAATCCTAAACCATAAATGCTAAACAATAAACCCTAAAACCTAAACCCTCAACCTGAAACCCTAAATTCCAAACCGTAAACCCAAAGGGTAAACCCTAAACACTAAGAATTTTATAGCATTTTAGAAAGTGTCATGTAACTTTTATTTAAGTGTTTATTAAAAAAATTTGTTAAAGTGTTATAAAACCTAAACCCTAAACTCCTAACCCCAAACCCTATATCATAATGTTTAAAACCTAAAACATAAACCCTAAAATCATTTACTAAGTTCTTATAAACTCTAAACCGTAAACTCCAAAACCTAAACAGTAAACCCTAAGCCCTAAATTGAAACCCTAAAAGCTAAGGATTTTATTACATTTGGAAAATTTTTTTGTAACTTTTCTTTAAGTTTTTACTAAAACCATTTACTAAAGTTCTATAAACCCTAAACCTTAATCCCTAAACCCTTATCCTTAAACCCCAAATCCAAAATCCTAAACCGTGAAAAATCCTAAACCTTAAAACAAAAGAACTTTATAACATTTTAAACCCCAATCCCTAAACACTAAGTATTTTATAGAATTTTAACAATCGTTTGTAACTTTTTTAAGCATTTATTTAAAGAGATTACTAAATTGTTATAAACTCTAAACCATAAGTATTTTATTACAATTTAGCAATCATTTTGTAACATTTTAAAGCCCTAAACCCTAAAAATTTTATAACATTTTAATAAGTGTTTTATAACTTTTTTGAAGTGTTTACTAACAACATTTGAAAAAGTGTTATAAACCCTAAATCCTAAAACCTACACCCTAAGCATTTTATAAAATTTTAACAATAGTTTTGTAACTTTTTTCAAAGTGTTTATTAAAAGAAGTTAGTAAAGTGTCCCTCAAACCTAAACCCTAATCATTTTACAACTTTTTAGCAAGTGTTATGTAAGTGTTTTCTAAGTGTTTATTAAAAGAATTTATGAAGTGTTCCAAGACCTAAACACTAAACGGTAAACCCTAAACACTAAGCATTTTATAACATTAAAAAATGTTTTGTAACTCTTTTAAGTGTTTATAAAAACAATTTACAAAATTCTTGTGAACCTTAAGCCCTAAACCTTAAATATTTTATAACATTTTAAACCCTAAACCTAAACCCTAAGCATTCAATGACATTTTAACAAGCTTTTTGTAACTTTTTTTGAAGTGTTTATTAAAAGAATTGACTAAAATGTTATAAACCCTAAATCCTAAACTATAACCATTTTATAACATTTTAAACCCAAAACCATAAACTCTAAACCCTAATTATTTTATAACATTTTAACCAACATTTTCTTACTTTTTTTAGTGTTTATTAAAACAATTTACTAAAGAGTTATAAAACATAAACCCCAAACCATGAGCATTTTATAGAATTTTAAATCCTAAATGCTAAAGCCTAAGAATTTTATTACATTTAACAAGTGTTTTTGAAACTTTTTTTGTGTTCTTAGTAAAATAATATACCAAAGTGTTATAAATCCGAAACCATAAATCATAAACCCTATCTCTAAACACTAAGAATTTAAGAATATTTTTAAATACATTTTTGTAACATTTTTAAGTGTTTATTAAAATCATTTAATAAAGGGTTATAACCCTAAACCCTAAACCCTAAACCCTAAACCCTAAACCCTAAAAACTAAACCCTAAACCCCAAACCCCAAACCCTAAACCCTAAACACTAAACCCTAAACCCTAAACCCTAAACCCCAAACCCCAAACCCTAAACCCTAAAACCAAGGCATTTTATGACCTATAAAAAATAGTTTTGTAACTTTTATTTAAGTGTTTATTAAAAGAATTTACTATGGTGTTATAAAACCTAAACTATAAACCCTAAACCCCAAACCCTAAACCCTAATCCCTAATAAATTAGTAACCCTTTAAAAAGTGGTTTGTAACCCTTTTATGTGTGTACTAAAAGCACTTAATAAAGTTTCATTAACCCTAAACCCTAAACTCTAAACCCAAAAACCTAAACCCTAAACCCTATAAACTAAACCCTAAACTATAGGCATTTTATAGCATTTTTAAAAGCATTTTTGTAACTTTTATTAAGTTTTTATTAAAAGAGTTTACTAAATCATTAAAAACCTTACACCATATACCCTAAAACGTAAACCCCAAATTTGAAACCCTAAAACCCAAGCGCTAAACCCTAAACCACAAACCCCAAGAATTTTATAACAGTTTAAACCGTAAACCATAAAGAGAAAAACCTAAACCCCAAAACCTAAACCCTCAACCCTATATCCAAAACCCCAAACCCTACACCCTAAACTGTAAACCCTAACCATTTTATAGAATTTTACAAATTGTTTTGTAACTTTTATCTAAGTGTTTATTAAAAGCATTTACCAAAATTTTGTAGACCCTAGACACTAAACCCTAAACTTAAATCCAAAACCCTAAACCCTAAAACCTAAATCCCAAACCCTAAACCCTAAACCCTAACCTAGCCTAATCTCGTCTAGCCTGATCTAGACTAACATGTCCTAGCCTACCATACCCTAACCTAGCCTAGCCTACCTTAGCCTAGCCTACCCTAGGCTACCTATCTTATCCTACCCTAGCCTATCATACCATACCTTAGCCTACCATACCCTGCCTAGCCTAACCTAGCCTAACCTACCTAGCTTAGCATAACCTAGCCTATCCTAGCATACTAAAGCTACCCTAACATAAACTAGCCTAGCCTACCCTATCGTAAGCCTATCCTAGCCTACCTAACCCAAGCCTATCCTAACCTACCCTAGCCTAGACTACCTTAGCCTAGCCTAGCCTAGCCTAACCTACTCTAGCCTAGCCTAGCCTAACCTACTCTAGCCTAGCCTAGCCTAGCTTAGCCTACTCTAAGCTAGCCTAGCCTAGCCTGCGCTAGCCTATCCTAGACTAGCCTACCCACCTTACCCTACCCTATCCTACTATAGCCTAACCTATCCTAGACTAGAGTATCCTAACCTACCAAGGCCTAGCCTAGCCTCGCCTACCCTACCCTACTCATGCTTAGCCTAGCTAGCCTAACCAACCCTACGCTACCCTACCATAGCCTAGCCCTGCATAGCCCAACATACCCTAACCTACCATGGTCTACCCTACCCTACCCTAGCATACCTAGCCTACCTAACCTACCTACCCCACCCTAGCCCAACACACCCTAGCCCAACCTAGCCGAGCGTACCCTACCCTAACCTACCCTAGCCTACCTAGCCTACCCTAGCCTAGTTGGCCTAGCCTACCCTACTTTGCCTAACATAAC
This sequence comes from Pinus taeda, assembly GCA_000404065.3. NCBI lineage: Eukaryota > Viridiplantae > Streptophyta > Pinopsida > Pinales > Pinaceae > Pinus > Pinus taeda. Next base: position 8,859 of record APFE030115693.1, on the reverse strand, counting down.
CCAACCTACCATATCCTACCTAACCTACCCTAGCATAGCCTAGCCTTGCCTACCCTATCCTAAGCCTAGCCTAGCCTAAGTCAAACATTTATCCCAAACTAGCCTACCCTACCCTACCTTACCATAGCCTACCCTACCCTAGCCTACCCTAACCTACCCTAGCCTACCCTAGCCTACGCTAACCTATCCTACCTTATCCTACCCTACCCTACACCAGTTAATCCTACCTAACCTATCCTAGCCTAGCCAAGCCTATTCAAGCATATCGTAGCCTACCATATCCTACCTTAGCCTAGCCTACCCTAGCCTAACCTTAAGTAGCTTATCATAAACTAGCCAAACCTAACTTATCCTAAACTAGATTATCCAACGTAGCCTAACACATGCCTAATCTAGCCTAAACTAGTTGGGCCTAACCTAACATAGCCTAGCTTAGCCTAGCCTATCCTATCTTAGCCTAGCCTAGCCTAACTTAAACTAACCTGGCCTAGCATGGCCTAAACTAGCTTAGCCTAGTTTGACATACACTAGCATGACCTAAGCTTTCCTCGCCTAAACTAGCTTGGCCTAGCCTAGCCTATCTTAGCTTAAACTTGACTAACCTATCCTAGTCTTGCCTAGAGTAGCCTACTCAAGCCTAGTCTAACATAAACTAACTTGGCCTAGCCATGCTTAGCCTATCCCACCCCATTCTAGCCTAACCTACACTCAACTAGCCAAACCTAGACGCTAAGTCTCAATGTATATTATAAATATACATCCTACATTAAAGTAAAAGAACTTCACATAAAAAAGTAGTGAACATAAGTCATGGATTTATTATCAAAGTTACAAAATACAAATTTATGTTTATTGAAAGCATATTTTACATAATATAAATTCTATAATAAAATAAATTTCAAAATACAATAAAAACATATATAAAAAAATTGTTCAATTAAGTAATTAAATAATAAATTGATAAAAAAAAACACTTTAAAAAGATAAAATCACTAATATAAAATTCATATATTGTATTATTAAAAATATAAAAACTAAGAAGAATCATGTAAAATATATTAATGTTGAAGAAATTGTAAAATGACAATTTACTTCAGTGAAAGCACCCAAATATTTTTTTTTCTAAAAAAAGATTTTTATTTAACACAAATTAATATTTAAAAAAATTAACCTTCTATATCAATAAAAAATAAAATAAAATTCCCTATTTCTTATTTTAGTAAATAAAACTATATAGAAAGTATATAAATACTTATAATCAAAATCTAATTTATGAATTATTGAAATATAAATTTTATAGAGTATTCAACCTATTTTCATGATGAAAATACATGTAATAAAATTTGACTCACTTAAATTACTATTAAATTACTTAAAAAAACATACAGCGAAATAAATTAAACAAGTGTATATATATCGCTGTTAAAACAAAGGAATTACAGGTGAAAGAACCCTAATCGATTTTATTTTAAAAAAAATTATAACTGAGAAAACAATGGAATTAGAGGTGAAAAAACGCTTATCGATTTTACTTGAAAAAAACATTCCACGTCCAATTGAAGCAAAACAGGTTAACCTGTTGAAGCAACAGCATAAAGGAAATTCTATAGGCATGCGGCTTCAACTTCAAAAATGGAAAATATATTTCAAAGAATATTACGTGTAGGCTAGGCTTCAACTTTATAAAGTCCCTGTTTATTAAACTCGAACTCAAATCATCATAGTCCTGAGCTTGCCTTGCGCAGACAACTCCCTCCTCGCCTTCTTGATGGAAATGTCGCAGCCCGTGGGTACCCCGAGAAGAGGTCCAAGAACCGGAAGTCAATACCAGTGGGAGTTTCGTTGGCCTTGGACGGGGACCTAAAAGCTGCCACAGACGCTGGCGATTCATCAGGAAGCCATGTGGACGTTTTCAAGGCGCCCGTGACGCGCAGGAGGATGGTTGCAATGGCGTGCATATGGCTGGCTTGCGCGATGGTCTACGATGGACTGAACCTCAACGTGGGAAATCTTGTTACCAATTTATATCTGAGCGTTTTCCTTAACGGAATTGCAGAGTTGCCTACATATTTTCTGAAGGCAATTATCGTTGACAAGTTCGAAATGAGGGCGATGCTCATCTTCTTGAAAAACCGGGGAGCGGGGGTGAGGCGGGAAGTTGTGAGTGGCCTGAAGCGGGGATGTATAACTTGGATGCGCTTCCTTCAGAACGAAGAGGCAATACAAGGCGGAGGGAGTGGAGACGAGGGCAACCCTATGCCGAAGGAATAGAAGTATAAGGCCGACATGCCTACTGGATCTGTTCTGGAGGGACCCAGGGGCTCCGTTGCCAAAACAGAGGAAGATAAACCTAAGCTACTGGATGTTAGGCCGGTCATTAGACGAAGACACAAATAAACCCCGAAATTACGCGACATTGCAATCAAGAAGCCGAGGATGTTGCGCGCTCAAGCCAAGCTCATGATTAGGCTAGATGGATTCATTGAAATCAGCGAGAGTCATATTAAACCTCCACAAATTAAAAAAATATTAATTAAATAAAGAAATAATATGCCTAGGTTAATTCCTAAAAAGAGGCAGATGGGTTGAGCTGACAATAAAACTAATACAGAATATTATCTTACACAATAGATGAATTAGATGACTAAAAAGCCAGAGAGGAAATCCCTTATTAATCCAAAAATGAATTAATTCAAACCAGCATATAGATACATGGAGCCAGCGTTGGCAAAACTAGTCACATCCAACTTACTTAACCTGTTGAAAGAAAAGCTACATCCATAGATACCTGTAACTCGATATCATTTTGTGAATCCTGTAGCCGCCAGCATTTCCTTATTTCTTCGATTCAGTTCTCCAAACATATAATTGTCTACATCTAAAATGTTTTCGATCAAAAAATTATACCATGAAGAGATTAAAATTGCTGACCTATTTCCAAAAAATCAAGTGCTTCTCACAAAACCAAAGGGTTGCCTCCGATCTGCTCCACCTGAAGCCCAGGCTACCTATAGTAACATGCCCAACAAAATATTAATGAAGGAAGAGGTTATACAATCAAATAAAAGTTATACACTAAATTTGACATAAGCATGAAGAGATTAAAATTGCTGAACTATTTCCAAAGAAATCCAGGGTTTGTCAGAAAATAAGAGGGAAAAAACAGAAGTGATCAATCATTGAACTTCTCCAAAGGACGATCTGGTTGCCGTTGCCGGTTACATCCGATCATGAAGAGATTAAAATTGCTGAATTATTTATGAAGATATCAATGGCGTCTGAAGAAATCAAAAGGCAAAAAGAAAAGTGATCACTAACCATTGAACATCTCCGTCGGAAGGGATTGATCCGGTTGCCTCCGATCTGCTCCACCAGAAGTCTAGTCGACATAGAAGCAGGCTACCTACAGTAACAAACAACCAGGGAAGCATGGCCAACAAAACAAAGATAGAGGAATAGTTAATGTTATAAATAATTAAACAATACATAGATGGAGGAAGAGGTTACGTTATAAATAATGCGAACAGTTGATATATATATTCCTCCGCGTACTTTCAACGGTTAAATTACTCACATTTAAAACCAGATAGCAACCGTTAAACTTCTTGCATGCTTTTCTGCGAATTGGATAGTATTGCAACGGTCCACTTTATCCATGAATTTTTACGAGTCAGTTAATAGTTAATGTTATATTGCTTTTCTGAACGTGTCAATTCGTCTGTTATAACCAGATAGCAACCGTTAAACTTCTTGCATGCTTTTCTGCAAATTGGATAGTATTGCAACGGTCCACTTTATCCATGAATTTTTACGAGTCAGTTAATAGTTAATGTTATATTGCTTTTCTGAACGTGTCAATTCGTCTGTTATAGATTCTCACGCTTTTCTATTTTTTCTTTTTGCAATAATGATTTTTTTATTGTTATGTTTGTTTTCAATTTAATGATCTTTTAATTTTGGTTTAGAGGATAGTATTTGCAACGGTTCACTTTATCCATTATTTTTTAACAATCAATTAAATGTTATATTGCTTTTGTAATGTGTCAATTCGTCAGTTATAGATTCTCGAGGATTTTTAAATTTGTTTCTAACTTTCATGATTTTTATTTTCATGGTTTTTTAATTTGTTTTGAATTTAATGATATTTTAATTTTGTTTGCACATTTGAAATGTTGAACAATGGTTTATAATTATTTTTCTGCAACTATGGGAATTACTTATTAATACTTTTCACATATTGATACTTTTTGTGTTTCATTATACATTTCTTCACACTTTGAAAAGTCTTAACACTTCCTCGTCTAAGATTCGTCTTCAATTACTATATCAGTCCTCTCCACTTAACTTTGGTCTTATGGTTACAGAGACATCAATCATTGATATACTTAACCCCAAAATTATGATGTAAAAAACATAGAAATTCTTGCAAACATTCACCTCTTTTTTGGTTTGTTAAATGATGGATTGGAAATGTTCCTTGGGTGGGTGATAAACTTTGATGTCTCAGGTTTTTTTTTCTTTCTATATTCTAATATGAAAATAGATTCAACATAGATTCAACTTTTTGTTTTTCTGGTTGGAATTGGAATTTGACACTCACATTATATATTTTTGAAATTTTTAATACAAAAATAAATTGAACATTCTAAATTGTATTTTTAGATATAAAAATTATTCTTAATACTTTTAAATATAGACATGTTGAAATATGAATATGTGGAAAATAGTCAAACCTATTTTTTTTCCAAATAAAACATGAAAATGTTGTCCTCCTAAACTACACCGCACTTCAATTACTCGATGTTCACTTTTGTTTTTCACCACCCTTACAACTTTGATATTGGAAATCATAGGTGGCCACACATAATTTTAATCACCTTTATGAGAACTTTGTTCGTGAAATTGCGAAAATAGTATTTGACTTAAACTAGAAAACTAAATTAAATTTTACTAATTAAATTGTTCTGCTCATAACACTTATTTATATTGCATTTTTTTATAAATATTATTTGTTATATTATCATGTATATATTGATATATAAATTTTCTCAGTAAGTATTATAAATAAAAAGAATGAAATGATATGCAAATTTATTTTGTTTAAGCTTTCTAAGGACGAAGAGGAGGAGAAGGAGGAGGTGGAGGCGGAGTAGGAGGAGGCAGCGGAGGAGGCGGTGGCGAAGGCAGAGGAGGATGAGGTAGAGGTGAAGGTGGAGGAGGCAAAGAATAGGAGGAGGAGGAGGCAAAGGAGGAGGATGAGGTGGAGGTGAAGGGAGAGGCGGAGGAGGAGGTGGAGGTGAAGGCAGAGGCAGAGGAGGAGGTGGAGGAGGTAGAGGAGGTGGAGGTGGAGGTGGGGGAGAAGGAGGTGGGGGAGGAGGAGGAGGAGATGGAAGTAGAGGAGGAGGAGGAGGAGGAGGTGGTGAGAAGGAGATGCGGGTGAAGGTAGAGGTAGTAGCGAGGCAGGAGGCATCGGAGGAGGTAGGGCAAGAGGAGGAGGACGCAATGGAGGAGGAGGTGGAGGGGATGGGACAACAAGGAGGGGGGTGGCAACAATGGCAGAAGAGGTGGCAGAGGCAAAGGAGGTGGATGAGGAGGAGGAGAAGGATGAGGAGGCAAAGGCGAAGGCGGCATCATTGGCGGTGGGGGTGGTGGTTGTGGCAGATGAAGAGGAGGAGCATATGGTGGTGATGGTGGTGGCGAAGGTGGAGGAGGAGGAGGAGCGGGCGAAGGCAGTTGAGGAGGAGGTGGAGGAGGTGGTGGCGACAGAGGAAGGGGAGGAGGAGGAGGTGGCATTGTTGGTGGAGGTTGAGGTGGTAGATGAGAAGGTGGAGGAGGAGGAGGAGGGGGTGAAGGAAGTTGAGGAGGAGGTGGAGGAGGTGGTGGCGACAGAGGAAGAGGAGGAGGAGGAGGTGGCATTGTTGGTGGAGGTTGAGGTGGTGGATGAGAAGGTGGAGATGGTGGTGGTGCAAGAGGAGGTGGAGGTGGAGGATGAGGAGTAGGAGGAGGCAGAGGTGGAGGTTGTGGAGGAGGAGGAGAAGGGGGAGGAGAAAGGGGTGGTGGTGGAGGAGGAGGTAGACGTGGATATGGATTAGGAGGAGGAGTAGGAAGTGGAGGAGGAGGAGGAGGTGGTGGAGGAGGAGGAGGAGGTGGAGGTGGATGTGCTGGTGGAGGTGGAGGTGGTGGAGGTGGAGGTAGTGGTGGAGTAGGAGGTGGTGGACAAATAGGTGGATGTGGAGTAGGAGGTGGTGATGTTATAGGTGGATGTAGAGGTGGAGGAGGATGAGAAGGAGGTATAGGTGGAAGTAGTAGTGGAGGAAGAGTGTAGGTGGAGGTTGAGGTGGGGGAGGAGGTGAAGGATTAGTTGGAGGAGGAGGAAGAGGAGGAGGACACGGAGGTGGTGGAGGAGGTGGAGGTGTAGGAGGAGAAGGAGGAGGAAAAGGGGGTGGATAAGGTGGAGGTGGAGTTGTAGGTGGTGGTGAATAAGGAGGCAAAGGAGGAGGAGGAGGAGGGAGAGGCAGAGCAAAGGTGGAGGAGGAAGAGGAGGAGGTGGTGGAGGTCGTTGTGGATGAGGAGCTGGAGGAGGAGGAGGAGGAGGAGGAGGCAGAGGTAGAGGAGGTGGATGAGGAGGTAGAGGCAGAGGTGGTAGAGCTGGAGGTGGATGTGGAGGTGGCGAAAGAGGATGTGGTGGAGGAGTAGGAGTAGGAGGTGGTGGTGGTTGAGGAAGAGGAGGAGGAGGATGTGGCGGTGGAGGTGGAGTTGGAGGTGCTGGTGGAAAACAAGGAGGAGGAGAAGGAGGAGGAGATGGTGGGGGAGGTGGAGGTGGACGAGTGGAGGAGGAGGAGGAGGGGTGGATGTGGAGGAGGAGGAGGTGGTTATGGAGGTCTATGATTAAATGGTGGAAGTGGAGGTGGAGTTGGAGGTGGAGGTGGATGTGCAGATATGTAAGTTAATTTAAGATTCATGTCTTAAATTTAAATATTAAATTGTTAGTATCTTCTTGACTATTGGAAATGAAAGATATAGTCTCATGAATCTAGAACATATCTCTTCACATACATAATATCTTACTATTAAATTATAAGTAATTCATTTAGGGATATTTCCTTTATTCAAAAATATAGTGATTCAAGTACATGAAATTTCTTTTACGTTTAGATCTAATATATTGGTCAAGAATTTGAAGTATTTATGAAGATCAAATTTTTTTGTTTAGTTTGATTAAAGCTTTTGTTAGTCCGTTAAACACTTATAGCTCTAGTTTTTTTGTTCAATGAGCCATTTGTCTGGAAATGACCGGTTTCATCTAATTCTCATTGATTTTAGAAGTGTTGGTTAAAGTTAACATTGTTTCTTGAATAAGAAGCCTTATGTTCTTGTTTTCTTCTCTTTAAATGAGAAACATAGGATATTTGGAATCATATATGGATTTTTTTATTCTTAGTGTATTCCAAATTTTTTGTGTAATTATTTTTACTTTTTTATATATGTAATGGTTTAAGGAAAAAAAAATCCAGTTCACTTTTGGCATGACCTGAGCTTCTTCACTTTTTAGAGAATCCACAATTTATCTTGTATTTTGTTTCAAAATATTTATTAGGAAATGGAAATATGTTATACTTTGCTATGATCTAGCTTCCTATGTGTTCATTGTAGGGGATCTATTTTCATGGGAACAACATTCCTTTAACGAAATTATAATTTTGAGGCAAAGGCTAAAGGAGAAACACATATAATTAGTGGAGGAGGAGAGACGACTTAGTGTATTATCACTTTTGAAGTTGAGCTCCTTTGATGATACTTATTTTGTAACATGTTATGTGAAGTAATGAACATTTTTCTTTGTGGGCTGTAGTTTTGAATTCGAAAATTATGGCTTTATAATGAGTTTGTGTTAATTAATTTTTTTATCATATAAGATATTAAATTTCATTACATATTTTGTCTTTTAGTCAATCTCATTGCGCATTTTGTGTAATTTCAAAAAATTGTTTATTGATCAACAATCATTGATTGAATAAGAAAACATAATAGTTATTTGAAGCGAAGTAATTGGATAATTATTTTTCTATTAGAGAATCAATGCATAATAAGGAAAAATAACTTGATGTAAAGATTGAAAGAGGGATTCACTAATAATTTACAATATTTTATAATGAAGTGAATGATTCACTAATATTTTACAACAGTTTACAATTCATTTAAGGAGGCATCAATATTTTATATTTTAACAAAATATTCCAAAAAAATTGATATATACTTTTTGTAGTGTAGTATACAATGACCATTGGTTACTAGTAGAAAGGAAAACAAGAAATCACATGAAGATAAAGAACGTAGGAATAGAAGAGGTGAAACGATGTCGCAGAGAAGCAACAAAGTGTTACTTTATATTATATTGTCTTGAGAAGACAATCACAAAAGATACAATGATGCATACGTTTTTGTATATATATATATATTATGTCGAGATAGTCATAATAATTTAAGTCAAAACCAATTTAGCCTATCTAACGTAGAATCTTGACTTGACTAGAGAGTTTATTGACTTTATAATATCAATTGTAGAAATCTTTGGGATGGTCAACTAAGTTGACCAGCGCCTCCAACATCTCCCCTACTCTTAATTCATTCTTTGTGACTAAAGATGGGAAGATTTGGAGTCTTACAAAATTTGTACAAAAATTGACATGCCATAAATTAAAAAATGTAAATCTAGATCTAGTTTTGTGGTCTACTAGAACTTCTTAAGTTACATCTGCAATATTTAAAATGTGAATTCCTCTTCTTTTCCCTTCCTTGGCTGACTGATTAGAACATTCAATTTCAAATTCCTATGTGTGATTTTGTTGTTTAGAAGAG
>APFE030115689.1:284883-315752 GCA_000404065.3 Pinus taeda | reverse complement strand
GCTCATGCATCCAACTATTAAGGGTGTTAGAAAATATAATATTGAGATTAAAGAACTGCCAAAGCCTTATTGAGGTCGGGATGGTTATTTGCTCGAGTCGTCAAGGAAGAGACCACCACAAAGATGCCAAAGTATGTTTTCCAATAAGATAAGATAATTTTATTAGTGTCCAACAGATGACCGTAAAAGTAGGTCAACGGGATTGAAAGATACACCCAATACGAGTACAATGTGGGAGGCAATCATTAATTGTGGTGAGCTCATATCTAATGAAATTACCTACCAATTATCAAATTTCCAAAAAACCAAAAAGTGTTTCATAGCCTCATATCTTGCATATGCATTGTTTTTTTGCATTTCATTTGAGAGACTAGTTTTGAGAGGTGATGTCAATATTAAAACCAAACGAATTGCAAATCAATATCTGTCAATGTGGAGACATAAGGCCCCATTCAATTTTTACAAAATTCAAGATGCATATGTTGAAAGATTCAAGCAAAAGATTGTTGGACAGGTACCTAAAAGGATGATATTGGAACTTGAACCCTCCTCATTGGAAGGAGAGAGTATTTTTATGAAGAGTAGTTTACGTACATCTACCTTTTTGGGTTTGATAGAAAACCTTATCTTTTACATAGATTTGTATATTACAAGTTCTTTCTTGTTGCCTTTTGTCAATAGTACCAAAGATACTCAGTGTTCTTTGAAAGAAGAAGAGGATACAATTTATTTCGACTCTTTTAAATGTGTAAGATTTATTGTAAGGAGTATATCTCATCTAACAAAGGTTGCACGATGTAGAAGGTGATGCCAGTCGAGGTTATGACCCCATTCATATGATAACAGCCAAGTACAGTTCATATTTTCGAGAGCCCAATCATCAAGATGAAGGGGGTGGTGACAATGAAGACATCAAAGTGGAAATCAGAGGAGCAGATTCATCGAAAGGTGTAATATCCCAGGATGATTCACATAAGTTTGTTACCTCAAATATAAGAACCAAGAAGAATGCCTTTAAGGCAAAGAAATCCAAAACATTGTCGACGATCCAGCCCCACTAGTCAAGTAGAGAGGAAGGTTGAAAGTAAGTGGAAGAGGGTAGTTCTACATCACAAACAACCAGGGATCTTAGATCCAACTCCACATATGAAACAAAGTTAGAGCAACACATTCATGGAGCCAATAACTAAGCAAGGGAGTAACCTATGCAACATATATTTCTATAAAGAGGACCCAAGAATGAGCATGCAATAATCCTCTAAAAGAAGGCATATATAAGTCTATGCATGCTGCCTAGACAAGAAAAGGTAACCCCTCGAATACTTACAACACCATGCCTCCATGGGTTGAAATTAGACACCCCATCAATGCTAATCCACACAAGAACTAACCCTCAGCGATCGCCAATGTAAGAATTTCATCATACACCAAAGTAATATCAGAAAGCAAATCACAAAACTCTAGCCCCCATCGAATGAAGGTGTTAGTGAAGAAGACTAACTAGGGTACTAAACCCAGAGATATAAATTCAAAAGCAAGTATTATTTCCCAAGGCAATACACTCTATCATCTATAAGCCCCACAAAGTATAATCTCAAATTCATTACTTTGAAGTTTTAAAGTCACCCTAATTAACTTATGTTTGTTGATTAGGTTGTTCAATCACATGAGCATTCTCCTCAATGGCTAATAAATTTTTAGGAATAGATATCCTAACCAAGATCAAAATTATGGCATCTTATTGGGAAGTCAACATTAGTTTTCCAAAGACCTCCAGTCATGCATGTTACAGAAATTGTCCAAGAGGCATCATTGCAATCTAGATAACAAATCATAATGTTTGATGACACATGAAAGTTTAGTTTCCAAGAACTTCAACGATGAAACATCTCAAAAGGGGAGAACAAGAAATGATAAACAATAAATAATTAATAAATATGGCCTATTTACTCGTTGTACCTAGGAACACAACTATTTGTCATGGGTCACGACATATGACTATCACTAAATAGGTACAAAAAGATTATACATTGATCCCTAGCTATTAAAAATTTGAAAGTTCTATGCAGAAACTTATAAATTCTTTGCAAAAACTTGAAAGGTTTATGCAAAAAGCTAAACGTACTTTGCATAAAGTTGAATGTACTTTGCAGAAAACTTAATGTACAATTTTGTTACAATTACTTAGAATGCAGATTTCTTCTTCAAATCTTTTTAGAACACCAATTGTAAATAGAACATAACCATAAGGATCATATGAAGACAACCCAGCACAAGTATGAGGCACTGAGATTTAGGTCCAATGACCAAAGCAAAACCCCTCAAGGGGGAAAACCCAAATGATTCTTTTTCTATTAGATTTTTTCAATTGTTCAGCAAAGTACAAAGAGAAAGAAAAAATGAGAATGAATAAAGTCACCAATGTCTGATCAAATTGTAGCCAAAGTGTTCTTGCTCTTTGCTTGAAAATTTCCTTCTTCTCTTGATCAGATCTTGTCCTTCGCACTTGTTCCAACTCTTCCCTTGCTCTTGCTCTCACACTTCTCTTGCACACACTTAACACTTGCTCTAATGAGCATGCTACTCTCAACTCTCACTTGCTCTTGCTTGAATAGATGAGAAAGGAGAGTAGTTACAAAATGAATTCATGCCTTGAGCCAATAGGAGAATCAAATTCCACGAGAGAGGAGTTACTTAAGGAGAAGTGTAAGTCATCCCAAGAATAGAGAGAAAGGTACACTTGTCTTGAGGAGTTATAATTCAAATTAGGGATAGAGAGAGCTACACTTAGACATGAGAGAATATTTAGCGAGAGTTACAAATCAAATTGAGTGAGGGAGTTACAAGTGCATTTAATGAGGAGTTACACTTTTGCCATACATCGAATTAGTGAAGGAGAGTTAAATTCTCTTAAGTGTGGAGTTACTATTTTATTCCAAGAGAGAGGTTCGATTTTTCAAGTATGAGATTCTCAATTTAATTGACTTATTCCATAAGACTATTGAGAATTCGTTTTTATTAATCTATTAAAGGTAAATGACTTTAGACAATTTTATAAATAATAGTATCATAATAATAATAATACTAGTAAGAATAAAATATTAATTCTTGACTTGTATAATCATGATTGATTTGATTTTAAATTGGATTCCATATGTTGAGATCATCCTTGATCATTTATGTGAAAATTCGAGAATCCCACCCGAATCAACTACTGCAACAACTGATTAAACTTCTCTTATCTGTTAATTATTGAAACAAATAATTTATTGTTTCCTACAACAAATATCGAAGCTAATACAACCGCAACCTTCACTTAATTAATTAATTTGCCCAAAACAATAGCGAAAGATACACACAAGTGACACAATATTTTTTGGACAAATGTCCTCGGAAAAACCCAATGCAGGAAAACCGGTGTAGCAGATCTTAATACAACTCTGGAATCCCTCCCGACAATCCAATTACAGAGAAAATAAACTGGCAAAATAACTTAGTGAGATTACCTCACTCTACCCAGCAATTCCCGGCTGTTCCAACAACTGAACCATCTCGGCTATCTCTGCGTTGGCCCTACGTAGGCCTTGTGTCAGTGTCAAAAGGCTATGCTTCAGCTCAACTGGGAAATGTTTGCCCTCTGGAGCAATTTCCAACCCTCCCAGCTCAAAAATGTCAGCTCCTTTAGCAAAGTCAGACTTCTACACTGAAGACTGCACAGCTTCTGCATGAGCCCTCCTGGCTCAACGTCAAGCTCTGCATGGGCCCTTCTGGCCCAACATCAACCCCTCTTGGTTCTGCGTTGGCTCCTCCTAGTGTCTCTCTGTCTCTCTGCTACGTATCCTGGGCCCTAGAGAAGATACTCCAACCCAACTATCTCTATACCTCACTATAATAGCCCACTATCATCTCCCAGTAGCTGCTCTGCTTTAGAAAATCGAACTTCTGAACTATCTGTGTATCTTCCAAGTGACCCTCAAACTTCCTTGAATAATCTCCTCATTGACATTCAAGGGCCCAGATTAGAAGGTAATCAATGGCTAAGATCATTTTTGCTTGATCCTCGCCTTCTTCTAGAGGTTATACCCACAGTTTATATTAATACCCTTTAATTATTTATTTTCCTAAGTTTAGACTTAGGGTCCCTTTAAAAATAATTAATTATTTTAATAAAATTGTTTTTGGGTGGAATTTCCCAAAACGCTTTATGGGTTCTTTGGAATACCTGTGCCCAAGTATCCCTGCAAAATTTGAGACTTAGAGCACATCTGATGCTACCAGAAATCAACAATTTAGATATCACTTTCTTTTTTTGGAAAGTTACTTCCAAATTGAGATGTGACTTACTATTTTTGGAAAGTCATATTAGAATTGTTAGAAATGAAATTTGATTATAGGTGCTTCAAACAGAATTGAAAGATATTCTTTCTTCTAGGACAAATTCATCCCTGAGCTACCAAACTTTAACAAGCAAAGACGAAATTTTGTCTACATGATGCAGTAATAGAATACTGTATTCACAATACTCCTTTCTCTATAGTAAGATTAAATGTTAAGTCTGCCCTTGTGACGGGAACCATGAACTGAAAAGGTTAATAATTGCATGGTGAATATGGAAGCATGGTTTTCCCACAATAATATGCCTGATGCTAAAAGGTCAACTTTCCCATTTGAAATACTGGTCGTAGTGGCAAATATGCACACTATTGAAAGAGAAGAGAAACCAATCCTTTGGAAACATGGGATGAATTAATCAGGGAATTAAAAGTTAAAGGTGACAGTTTAATCCACTTCTGCATTTTATTAATGCATCAGATCGCCCTACGTTTAGGCAGTGGCCTTTAAAAAATGTATTAGATTATTTCCACTAATGCCTTAATTCTCAAATTTCAAGGACTTCTACCATACTTGTACCAAGTCTAACACACCCAATTTATTAAAAATTATAATTTCCTTTATTATAACCAAATATATGACAAGGAATGATAGTATACAAAACTCGATATATAATTCCTTGCTATGGTCTCATTGTTTTGTTTAAGTCCTACCCCTAGGATTATCAAAATTCTTCTTCACTCAATCACCTTAAACTTATTTTCTGAGATCGCCATCATCTTGTGCTCGTCGAGAGCTTTCGAATAGAATAAATTTCTTCCAAATCTGAGTTCTAGATGCAAAGTTATGGCCATCAGAAGTTTCATTATCTTATGCCACGTCAATAGTTGACACATGGCAATCTGTCCGCACATCACCACCACATTATACCATGTCATATAACACATGGATCTGAATGTGACCATTAGAATCCGGATAGGAATCTATTAAATGTCATTATTATAGAGAATTCCCACCTTCTAACAAATCTGTTAGTTTGGAATCTCCCTTTATTCGAAAAATGGTCATTCGTGGCTTTATGGATCTGGATGTGTGTCTGAGTCTGGATCAGCATTTGCCACATTCGTCAAATAGTTCATGTTAATTGTCAAAAATCAAATCTCGAGTTCGTCAATCTGCAAATCCATCCTTTTGAAGAATTGAACTGATAGTATTTTCCCAGTTCTGGATTTGTTAAATGACATTTTTGTCAGGAGTTCCCATCAGTTGTTGGGAATTGGATCATGAATTTGTTAATCCCGAAAGTTGGCTTGTTACCGCTCAAACTAGGAGGGGACCTAAAGGAAAAATGCTAGGCCAGGGGCAACAAAAGAAGACTTAGCCCACTGTCACCTCAACCAAGGCTCCCTTCTATTTACGAACTTTCACCAATAGGAGGAGACTGGCTACGTTATGGACTCACTGATGAGGGATACATCAACGAATGCATATGAGTGACCCAAATAATCCTCTTCCCAGGATAAGTTTTAAGGATGGAGCTTGCTTGTTTTCTAAGCAAGGTACAATGTCTTTTAGGGAAAGGAAGGGAGGATTTGAAGGTTAGGTTTATGGAATATGACTTGTGAATGAGTTTCCCAATCCTTAAAATTCTTATTGAAATTGGTATCCTGGATGGTTCTAGAAGGATTGACTTTTCAAAGGAGCGGGACTACACGGGACCAAGTGGACCCAGTCTAGGGTAGGAGGAAAAATATGGAAACCAATGATGTTCTTACCCTAGACAAGGTGGGGGTAAAGGATCAAAGAAATAATTTTCACTTAAAGATGTTGATTTGATCCTATAAGGCACTAGCCATGGGGATGCTAGGGAAAAGTTTGATCTCAAAGCTAGGGCCTGGCTTTTCTCACAACTCCACCATCGGAATGGCCTCAAATTTGGAGGAGGTCTTGGGAAGACACCAGCGCATGAGAGACTACGAGATAGAAATTTTTGGAGGGATATTTTGTCAAGAAAATGATGCCCTAGGTGACCCAATTTGGCTAGACCTAGGAGAAGTTGAAAAAGGTATGATTTTAGGCGACCACCTCTTGGTAGATCAGTGTCTTAGTCTTGGGAGAATGTAGTCTATGATGAATATGAGTGAGGACCTTTGGTTCTTCGTCAAGGAGGCCTCAAGACTACTTCGCTAGCCTTCTACGTCAAAGAGAAGCAATCTTGTAGCTTTTATACTTCAATGTGCAAAGGAGATGGCTTATCAAGGTCAATTTGTTAATATAATTACCCCTAGGAGATTTCATTCACATTACACAGCCCATACCTTGAGAGATGCTATAATAGAGACAAAATTGTACAATTTAAAGCGAAAATGCATGCAACAATTAGCCCTAAAAATAGCGAAAACCCCAGTCCAATGTATATAACAAAGTAAAACAAGAATAACATTATAAGCATGTACTTACATGTAATAGAATATATCCAACCATCCACAATTGATAAGAGAGAAGCTCCAAGATAAGATAGACCAATATCCACCCATCAAAATTCATCCATAAAGCTCCAATTCATCCTCTCGAAAAAGTGCGAAATTCTCAAGAGAGAGAAAAGATCCAATCCAAAGCGATGATGAGATAATGAACTCATCTCACTTGTATTTATACACTAATGAGGAGTTCGAATTAGCCTCATTGGCCTAAATAAGCCCCAAAAATAAAATAATGTTCTAATAATCTAACTTTTGGTGACAACCCACCAAACTAGCTCACAAATGAAAGAATAAGCCTCTCGAGAGATCAACTAATAATCTATGCATGTCGTAGGGCCCTCTAAGAGGCCTAATGAGCTCCAGGGGTGCCATAATGAAGAGTAGGACCCTGAAAAAGTGATGGATAAAGGGTTGGCCCCTTGATCTCCAAACAATAAACTTGTGGTGCTCCTAATGGGTGTAGGGGCACAATAATAACCTCATGGGTCTCCAAATGAGTCGAAGATGCCTGTCGATCGTCTGCAAGGGCTCTGATGATGGTGTAGGAGATGCCACATCGCCCTACAAGTCTTGGGTCAGCTGCTGAGTGCATAATACATCTGTGGAGCCAGTTGGGCAAAAATGAACCAAGTGCATCTTCCTCGTCCAATGAGAGTATCTTAAGCATCTTTGACCATCCTCAGCGATCCATGGAGTGCTATCTACTGTTGTGGAGGCCCATGGCTCTCAACACACCCGTATATGGAGACCAAACCCAAAATGGAGACCATCTGCAATCCTGCATAAGATCTAATGTGCCCCCTAGCCTTCTAGTACAAGAAGTCATAAGAAAAATCGAGTAAATGAGCTTACCAATCATGGACCACATGTGGGGACTTCATAATGGCCTACCCTTCCATAATGGGCTTCGGGATGTGCCAATGTCTCCTAAACTCCAAATGGGGTTCACCAATTATCCTATTATGTGGTTTTTCTTTCTAAAGGGGATGATATATTCACAATACATACTTCAAAAGGTGGTGGCATGTGACCAAAAAGGTAAATGAATTAGGGGAAGAGAAAGCGCAGCCCTGGGCCACATGTTGGGTTACAAGGGTAACTAATACAAGGGAAGCCCACACTTGGGTTTATAATGTACAAGAGAGAGCAATCGTGGTACATGAGGTGCCCCGGCAATGATTATTCTACCCTTCTTTATATGTCTTTTGCCTTTTTAGGATTTTCCTTGATTAACTGCTCGAGGTTCAAGGGGTAAGAGCATGATGTATAAGATTTAACAATGAACACCTTTTTTAAGGTAGGGCGGTTCATTGCCCACCAGGGGTTGGGACAATCATGGGTTCCTATATGATGAAAGAGGCTCATAGAACCTATAGGAACCAGGGTGATGGCTATTATGATGGGGTAGAGCTCATGTATTGGCTTTTTCCCACGTGCTAAATGTGTTTGTCCTAGCCATCTTTTGCATTTTGTGGTACATCTTCCTGTTGAATGTGGCCAAATATGCTTTTATCTTTCATTTTAGCTGCACAACCTCCGAGGCATTATTCCAAGCTCGACCCAAGGTGTGGGCAAGGGGAAGGGGCAAGCTAACCCTATGTGGAACCAATGGAGGAATGTGGACCCAAGGGGTAGAAATGATGAATGGGGTAATAATGAGTGGAAAGAGGGTAATATAAGCGGATAAGGGAGCGGGACCATGCAACCAAAATCAGGGTTTCCCAAGAAATACCATCCCTAGAGCCAAATGGTCAGTAAAAGAGATCCCACAGGACTAGAATGCAAAGTTAATATCCAAAAGGGGTCTAGGGAACAAAAGCACAGACCTAACCCATTCTTTCCACCAAATCCCCCCATTAATCCATGCCCAGAAGTGTCCATGATAAGCAAACTACAATACTCAATTACCAAATGACAATGCATACCTTTAAGTTCGAGAGGCCCACCTTCAAACATACGATCATGGCAGATGGGTGATGGACCACATGGCCTACTCAGGGGGCAGAAAAATGGCACAATAAGCTAGTTGGGCGCTGCAAGGGGCTGCTAGCTGAGGACCATCTTGGAGAAAAAAATTTCTCCTAAGGATATCACCCACAAAATGGTGGGTAACATGGCCTTTTTGGTAATAGACTTCTAGGAATTTTTCCAGATCCGGATGTGGTTGGGTAGTTGGCATGCCTAGCAACTAGCAATTATCAAAATTGAAAATGACCAATTCATGTATGAAATATCAAACCAAAAAGAGAATACGAAGAAGGAAATCAATCTTTGCAATATGTGTTACTTCCACAAAGTACATCAACTCTTACAGGTTCAATAATTCTGAAAACACAACTAATTCCCATTTGTTCACCCATCATACATTCAAAATCTGTAACTGGAATATTGTAAATAATTAGCAAAATTAGAAACAGAAACTTATGTGCAAATAAAGAAAAGATGACTAGCAAAACCAAGTGGAATGGGTGATTTCCACCCAAATGTAGGCAGTTCTACTGTAGAACTCCACCCCTTAGGCAGGCTACGATACCACTAGAGCGAAGTAGAAATAATGGCCCTAGGTTTAGTTTACGGGAAATTCAGCCAGGATAACTTCCACTATTAAGTTTTGCAAAGGACATACCAGCTACAGGCACCCACATTACTTGCCTCTCACAAAACACAAGAACTTCCTTCTCTACTTCTCAGTCCCTTAAAAGTCTCTTCATCTTGAGCATATCAGAGAAGATATAGAAAGGTGCAGCTGATGTCACAAAACTTCTCGCAGATCTTTCCTGGTTTTCTAGTGCTTTTCACAAGTATATCTACTAGTCTGGTCTATATATTCATGGCACTTTGTTTTCTGCTCTCCTCCTCTCTCTAACTTCTCTTCCCTTTTTTCCCAGCTTGTCCCTTATTCGAATTTCCCGTGGTGATCAGTATCACAGAAAACAAAAAATATCCATGCATAGTTTTAAACAAGTTTAATTACAAATTTTTCCTTAGAGATAAATTGGGATGTTAAACTGAGACTAAAGTTTCAAAATATAGACAATATTAATGAGGTATTTTGTTTAGCGCGGATTGCAAAGGAAAAGGATTGTGTAAGGGATCACAAGAGCAGCAGCCAATCAAGTTTTAATTCCATGAAGAGAATGCTGACAAAAGCAAAATCAACAACAATTACAAAACACAAAACAGAATCGTTTCATCTCCTGCTTCTCCTTCTCCCTCTTCTTCACTTTCTCCTTCTTTATGAATATTTGGCACTAAAAAAAAGGAAAAACATGGCCTTGCCAAGAACCAATGCCTCAAACTCAAAAAGAAGAGAATAACTCCACAGCAAGAATACACATGTAGAGGCTCATTCTTACAACAAACTCAAAACACAAAGAACAGTTTAACGATTCACACAAAAAACTAAAACTAAATAGAGAAAGCTTTTTCATTACAAGGGCTAACCTGACCCTTTTGCATTGATTGCATCCATTTTTGGGTTGATTTTCAGGAACCTACTTTCTTTCATCTGGCCTAGATTAGTTAATCATCCCATTCACTTATATACATACTACAAAATAACAAGATAAAGAGGCAGATATAAGACCTATTAGTCAAGATTTAGACAGACCAAGTATTTATCCTTGCGCCTCTCTTACCCTCATTGTTAAGAAAAAGCATGGAACATGGAGATATATCTTGATTTCAAGAGACTTCTCTTGAATAGATGGTACGTAGGTTCAGTTGCAAGGGGCTAAATTCTTCACCAAAATTGAAAGTTCCATGAAGGTCAAAAGATAAATCATGAGCACTCCTAGAAGAGTGAGAGAAGTAACCCTGAGCCCACGACCAGAAATGGATTTGACTATTTGAATTTTCAACTACACGTGCTTCAAAGTCTGCATACTAGGAGCTCTTGATTCAAATAAATAATAACCTTAATTCCATAAGAACCAATAAGAAAGCCCACAAAAACCTCCCAGAATTTAGACAAGCATGAGGTGATTCATCTAAGGAAGAAGAAAACTACAGTCCATCATTGTATTTGTCAATTGGGTCTAGCTTGAGGAGAAATTATCACCCTCCCCACCCATTTGCTCTTCATGAGCTGTTTATTGATTGGGACTCTTCATGAGTTAATTGTTGATTGGGACTGTCAAGGTGGGTGCATGGCAAGCATAATTCTATATAGGAAAAGCAAAGCTTATTGTTGCAAACAAATACAACATGAGAGAACTCAATGACAAGGTTCACGACATCATGTAAATGGTTATGATCAAAATATAACAAGAAAAGAAATATACTGTGTACATAGGTGACCAAACACAATTAATGTAAAACCTAAGTCACGACACGAGGACATGGGACATGGAGAACATGGAAATGCGAGTGTCTAACATGGGACACGTCAACCCCAAAAAGAGAACATGGAAGACAATTTTATAATATATATTCAAAAAAATTATGCATATTAAAAATATACAAATTACAAATACACAAATGAAATATAGAAAAAGATGCAATTTTCTAAGAAAAGAGAACATTTACAAAACACTTGGAATCCATTCAAATCTCTTTTTCACCCTTTACCTGCACAATGGGAGACCATAAAACATCTTTCCGTACAACTAAAAGTGAGAAAATAGCAATGATAAACGTTTTTTTAGAGTTGAACAGGTAGGACACATCTACAACACATGTTGGAAATGTGTCCTAGCATGTCATGTGTCCAATGCACAGGATATGGACACAACAACCCCTTGGGCCATGTCCTGTTATTAAGTGTAAAAATAAACAAAACATGAAATGTTTATCCTGGGTGCTATCCAGAGTTCAAATGGCAGAATGAACCAGAGAAACAAATGGAGAATCTATTGTCAACCGCTAAAAAAAATAATAGCTGTGAAAACAAACAAGGTCAAGAGATTTACCTTGTGTACAAGTTGTCGAATAGATTCTAACATGATCTGCAATCCCAATGTAGCCATGACTGAAGCAAAAACCAGAATTCCCTGTATATAGAGCACTTTATTGATGCGATCAATGCTTATAAAATATTATAATTCATATTGTAAATACTTTCTGCAATACAAACTGTATCAACTGGTAAAGAGAACATAAAAAAATTTATCACATTTATATGAAGTGAATACCAACATCTAATTCTCACAAATTTGCATGATTGTTTTCATTATATTCCCAAATATTATGCATCCATACATGGAAGGACTAATCCTAGTGAAGTCTCGACTCTAAAAGAACCTCTCTGGAGTTTCCAAATGTCAGGACCACAGAAGAACCATGTCAATAAATCAAGACTCCAAAGCTGACTTTCATCTAGAGTTAAACCCAATTTACTCCCTTGTTGCCAAGAAACCTTGCACCAAAGCACAATGCATAAGTCATTGGAAGCATGGGCATGGGTAAGATTCATAAGCAGGAGAGGCACCCTGACCAATTCTTAGGAATCGAGAAATCAACAATGTTGATATTTTCACAAATATACACACAAGAGAGAGTGAGAGTGCAAATTGGAATACAAACAATGTTCATTGTTCAAGAATCAAGATTCCATGCATAAATTAGAATGTCTAAATAATCACTCACATACATGCCAACATGCCAATAATGAATAACACCATAAGTGTGTGTGTGTGTGTGTATAACTTCAATAAACCCTGAGGGTTAGCATGATTGGTAGATGCTCATGTGAAATTTCATGAGGGCCTCAAGATCAAATCATTCTAGTATGGATCACTAGTTGAAATTGAATTACAGACCAATATTCGCTATGTACTTGTTCTCTTACTTCACCTTGTTGGTTATCATGAGTCCCCAGTCCAATGTGACCTTTCTAAGGATATTTTCTTTCAATATCTAGGAGGGGCACAAATAGGAGGCTTCGATGATGGTAGTGCTTCTTGGTATTCATAGTTAACACTTGAAATCAATCCTCTATTTCTATGCCGCACGAAACTTCTAGGAACCCAATGTTTCCAGCTATACCCGAAACCGAAACTTTAAAACTCGGTCGAAACTCGCCCAAAACTCAACCATCATGTAATCATCTATGAGAATTAATATAGACTTGGTTTTCCTTCTAAATTGTCATATATGGGTCTTATTCCCTTTTTTCTTGCAAGATAATGTGTTATTCACTTATTTATAAATTTAATTTTTTTATATATACATACATGACATTTCAGTCGACGTTTCGGCTGACGTTTCCATTTTTGGGAGGTGACATTGCTAAATGTACCCGTTTCAGAAACTCCAAAACGTTTCAGCGCTTCGTGCAACTTAGCTCTATTTCCATTATCCCATCTTTTGATTGGTTGTTGTTAGTCGATCGCATTGGTTCCCTATTGGCCTTGTCCTATGAGAAGGAGGGATTGAATATACCCAAGGTTGATGCAGTTGTAAAAAAAAAAGAGCATGAGCCAAATGCTAAAATGCAAAAGAATGACAAGGGATGTAAAGCAAGCAAAAGCCAATTTTAGAGTGGGCTCTACCCCCTCTTATATAGCCACTCATCCTTGAGAGTATCCATGCATATCATGCCTATCAAAGTAAAAGGAACTCTGTATAAACATCTCAACCCTAATGGAGCAATAAACTAAGCATCATTAAAGGGGGGTTGTATGATCATTATTACTTGATAAATCCATAAAACTTGTTAAGCAAACCATATCAATACAAGAAAGAAAAAGGAAAATATGGGGGCTTTGAAAGCCAAAGGTGAGGGAAGGTAACTCAAGTAGCTAAGCACTCCCACAAAGGTGCTCATGGAAAATGGTTTGCATAACCTATATGAGACTATCGCACCTTTCATTAAGTAAACCCCAAGCCAAAACACTCATCATTTGAAAGGGTCGACCTAGGAATTGTTCCTCCCCTTAGAGTTGGAAGTACCTAATAAGGTCATGTGATAACCCTCTCGTACATAAGTGAGGTAACTAATGCACAATCATAAGCTAGTAGGACATTTGAAGATGATACTTGTGTGAAGTATTCATAACCCTCCCGTACCTAAGTGAGGTAACTTATGCATAATCATAAGCTATTAGGGCATTTGATGCTTTTATGGTCCATATACCCATGATGTTGATCTCACTTGATTCCTTGAGTATGTGTTAGATGATTATTGTAGATATAGCCAAGATCCCTTAAGGGGCATGTGACGCTTCTCCAACAATTTTAGAGAACCTTTAGCCCCATTCCATGATAATGCGAGGCACTTGATGGAGGATGTTGTAACCCTGATGAGGAGTGTTGGTTGTGATGATGACTTATCACTGATGATGTGACCCTCCTCGAAACCTAGGACCTTGGACGCTAAGCTTTGGAACCAGGATGTTGACATGAGAGATGGTGCACCCCTAACATGACTGAATGCCCACCAAGATGGTGTTGTACCTTCTTGATGGATGTTGCATTTCTCTTGGTGGTGATTGATGGTGTTGATCTTTTGAGACCCCTTTGGAACGGTAGATGCACCCTCTAACTAATGACATCATGCCCTACCTTGAGGACATCATCCTTGTTCCTCATTTGATCATGACATGAGCCCTTTTCAAGTATGACACGAGATTTGGAAGGTCATTTTCGTGATATGCCACCTCATTTTTTGAGGATATTCTTGACTTGTGGGATGAAATACATCACTTAAAGTTATTCCTTACACTTTTTCATGTTGAGACACACCTTTTGGATGATGACATTACCTTTGGAGGAATTTAGACTCACAAGTGTGGGCTAATTGACTTATGTTATTTCATTGATTTGGCTATCTTTGGGGTCAGCTTGTGATCTACCCACCTTGTATCATGGATGTAATTATTTTCTAGGTCTTTTTTGTCTAATTTAAGGAAAATCGACTTGGATACCCTCATAAATAGAGGGGATTCAATTTCCCTTGGATCATTTTTCACACGTGGATTATTAGATCTCTTCATTAATGATTTTCTCTCTCTTGTGCGCAATGGAGGAATAGTAGAGTGACTTTTCTTGGGTGGATTTTGTGATGTGATGTAATATTTTTTCACGAATGCTTATGGTGGATCTTGGATGTTGTATGGTGGAGTAAGTTGGTTTATTTGTGTTAGGTCCCTATACTACTAGTGTAACCCCTTATTGTTATTAGTGTAACCCCTTATTATTATTAGTGTAACCCCCTTATTATATTGTTGTGCCCATGTAGTCCCCATATTGTTATTATTGTGCCCCATAGAAGCCCACTATTGTTATTGTTGTGCCCTTACATTATTATTGTTATGTCGGCTTTGACTACATGACGCTTTAGACTCCTATATACAGAAATGAGGTCTTGTCATTTGTATCATCCAAGAATTGTTCATTTGTGTAATGTAAAGGAGGTTGTCCCCTCGAAGAGGCTGAATTCTAAGGCGTTGATCTTTCTTTTCTATCTTTTTGTGAGCTGGTTTCATAACATTTGGTATTAGAGCTTTGGATTCTAGGGTTTCGCTGCTCCAAATAGGTCGTTGTGGCATTTTCGCTATAACGTTTTTTTCCTGCGATGTTTCAAAAGCTAAAACAAAAACCCATTTGCGCTGAAATCGTTCTGAACCTCGGGTCTGAATTTCAGATCTTGTCTCGATATATTTTCGAAGATATGATTTGAGGAAGCTAGGGTTTTTGCAAGCTCCATAATTCCATCTCAAACAGGTCATCGTGACATTTTCGCTATAATTTGTTTTCTACGATGGTTCAGACTCTCAAATTAAAACCCATTTGAGTCGAAATCGTAGTGAAGCTCCGACCCAAATTTCAGATCTTGTTTCGCTATATTTTCAGAGATACAGTCCATGACATTTAGGGTTTCTGAAGGCTCCCGAATTACATCCCAAATAGGTGACCTGGGGAAAATCACCATAACTTTCTCTCTGAGCATCAAATTGAAATTTCGTAAGAAGCTAAAGAAAGAGGACGAACTGGACTCTTATGTGTATTGTTTTCAGGTCTGAAGGTCAAAACAGTAACACGAGGCACTTCGTACAAGTTCTTTCTACTGAAAAAGTATATAAGCAGGTCATCTTGGGAGATTGGGCATAACTCTTTCATGGAGAAATCAATTTCGATCAGACTGGTGGAATTGGAAAGAGGACGCAGAGGGCTACTGCAACTCGCAATTTCAGATCTTGGAGATTCGAAATTACATAGTTACAATCATTTCACAATCAAGCTCCTAAAATCAAGAAAATGCGATATGAGGAAGTTTGATGCCAAGGATCCGGTAAATTGGATACTATAGATGGAACAATATTTTGATCTACATGATGTACAACTGTTACAAAAGGTACATATTGCATCTTCATATTTAGAATCAAATCAATTTTTATGGTATAAAGGGATTTGTTCTCATAAACAACTTGTCACTTGGTCAATTTTCACAGAGGAAATGATAGCACATTATGAGGATACAAAAAGCAACACCTTCTTTAGCCAATTGATAAATCTCAAACAAAAGAGTTCAATGGCAGAGCACATTAAGGACTTCCACAAATTGAATATAAGGGTAAATGATATTCCAGAGAAGCAAAGGATTGATGTCTTCATAGGGACTTTAAAGTATAACATTCAACATGAGGTTTGTCTTTGGGAACCTGATTCATTGGAGAAGGCATTCAGGTTGGCAAGAAAATTGAAAGAGAAATTATGGAAACAAGGAATCCTACCACTCACAACTATAAATATGGAAGTGTTTTTACTCCTAGCCTTCCAAAACCTACAAGGTTTACATCACAACAATTGGAAGAAAAAAAAAGAAAAAAGGGCTTTGTTACATTTGTGATAGCAAATACACTAAAGGTCATAAGGGTGTTGAGAAGAAATTATTTTACACAGATTGTGAAGAGGAGGAAGAAAAGGATCAAGAAATATCAAAAAAAGAGGACATACACCACGAACCGACCCCAGAGAAAGAAGAAATGAATCCGATTATATCTTGTAAAGCATTGGCAAGAATTACCACTCCTCAAAATCTCAAGATAGAAGGACATATCAAGAAGAAAAAGGTTCAAGAAGTGAAAGATCACATCGAGCATCAAAAAATGAATCCGACCACATATTGTAATGCATTGGTAGGAATTACCACTCCTCAAACTATCAAGATAAAAAGACATATCAAGAAGAAAAAGGTAATAGTGTTGATTGATTCGTGCAGTACCCATAATTTTATTCATTGTAAGATAGCGAGGGACTTGAATTGCTTCCTATATCCACCACGACAGTATCAAGTGATGGTTGTAAATGGAAGAACCATAAATTTCTCTGGAAAGTGCCATAATATCAAGTTATCCATGGGAGAATATGTTTTGAATAATCCAATGCTTTCCATTTCAATGGGTGGTGTTGATGTTGTACTAGGAGTCCAATGGCTACAATCTTTGGGTACGATAACTTTTAATTTTCAAGAACCCTTCTTGAAATTTTTTTCAAAAGGAAAGGAAGTTGAATTAAGAGGTATCGCAGGGAAACCGGGAAAGATAATCAGCTCTAACAGCATGACAAAGCTTCTAAAGGAAGAACAACATGGCATAACTGCACAATTATGTTCGTTAGAGGCTCCCACGTCGAAATCATCTATTTCTCCAGATCTCCAAAAATTCTTGGACAAACATTCCAAGGTATTTGAGACTCCTAAAGGCCTCCCACCTATTTGTGATCATGATCATGCTATTCATTTTCCAGGAAGTGTTCCTCCAAACATCAGGCCTTACAGACATCCCTTTGCACAAAAGATTGAAATTGAACGTATGGTTGCAAAAAATGCTAAAGGCTGGTATAATTCAACCTAGTCAAAGTTCTCTCTGCTCCAGTAGTATTGGTGCACCAGAAGGATGGATCACAGCGCGTGTGTCTAAATTATAGAGAGCTCAACGAGCTCACTATTAAAGATAAATTTCCCATTCCTCTCATTGATGAATTATTGGATGAATTGCACAGAGAAATTTACTTCAGCAAGTTGGACC
Source organism: Pinus taeda (assembly GCA_000404065.3). NCBI lineage: Eukaryota > Viridiplantae > Streptophyta > Pinopsida > Pinales > Pinaceae > Pinus > Pinus taeda. The sequence continues at coordinate 297,967 of APFE030115689.1, read as the reverse complement.
TTCGTGCAAGATATTATCAAATCAGAATGAAGACTGAAAACATTCCGAAAACAACATTTAGAACTCATGAGGGTCATTATGAATTTTTGGTCATGCCTTTTGGCCTTACCGATGCACCTTCTACATTCCAAGGTTGGATGAATTCAGTTTTCAAACCCTTCCTTAGAAATTTGTGTTAGTATTTTTTGATGATATACTAATCTACAACAAGTCTTGGAAGGATCATGTTGAACATGTTGATAGAGTGGTCAGACTATTGGACGAGAAACAATTATATGCAAAAACCTCCAAATGTTTCTTTGGAGTACAAGAGGTGGAATACTTGGGTCATATTCTATCTCATGAAGGTGTTAAGGAAGACCCTCAACAACAAAAAGTTCTCCAACTCTTAAAGGATAACCTCACTTGGCACAAAATCAAATGAAACAACAGGAAGATCAACATTGCAGCGAAAGAAGTTTGGATATAGGCGACTGGGTACTTTTACGAATACAACCATACAAACAAATGTCCCTCAAGCAAGCAAGAAGGATAATGAATTATCACCAAAGTACTATGGTCCTTACAAGGCATTGCAAAAGATTGGTACTATAGCATACAAATTGGAGCTTCCTGCATCTTTCCGAGTGCCCCCAGTTTTCCATCTTTCATGCTTAAAGAAGTTTATAAGTGACAAGCTCCCAGTTCAAACAATATTGTCGAAACTTGACGAGGAAGGAAAAATCATATTGGAACCTGAAGCAGTCAAGGAAACAAGAACCCGACAGCTACGAAATCGATCAATTTCAAAGTATCTCATCAAGTGGAAGAACTTACCCGCTGAAGATTCCACATGGGAGGACGAGAATTTTATACAGAAGCATCCAGAACTACTCAAGCATTGAGGACAACACTTTTTGAAGGAGAGGGGCATGTTAGGTCCCTATACTACTACTATAACTTCTTATTGTTATTAGTGTAACCCCCTTATGATATTGTTGTGTCCATGTAGTCCCCATATTGTTATTATTGTGCCCCATAGAAGCCCACAATTGTTATTGTTGTGCCCTTACATTATTATTGTTATGCCGGCTCTGATTACATTATGACTCCTTAGACTCCTATATATAGAAAGGAGGTATTGTCATTTGTATCATCCAAGAATTGTTCATTTGTGTAATGTAAAGGAGGTTGCCCCCTCGAAGAGGCTGAATTCTAAGGCGTTGATCTTAATTTGACTTATCTTGGTATTATATTCCATGGCATGTATGTTCTTGTGTTAAGTTAGTTTATTTTGTATTTGCTTCATTATCCCTTATTGAGCTAAGCCCTTCCTCAAAGTATTTGACAAATAGAGATAGGTTTTTCGTTCCCTTAATCATCTGGAATATTGAGAACCTAAATTGCTAACCGCTCGGGTAATTTAGTTTGTTTGGGTTTAGAATTAGTCCAAAAGGAGCCACTACATAGTTTGTATTTTAGACCCCATTTGCCCTAGATTGATAAGGCACTAGTCTTTATCATTTGTGGCATTCTATAAAACCCTCAAATTGTTTTTCTTTTTGTTTTATGGTAAATTAGGGTTAAAATATAGCAATATCTTCTATTTTTTAGCATTCAATCACTTGTTAATTTATGCCCTAAGGTTAGGTTTTGTTTAAAGGTGTTAATTTTTCATAATTTCCTAATTTGATAATTACTTTCCATGATTTCTTAACTAATTCATCTTGAGCAACATATATCATTAAGCAATTATGCATAGGAAATCTCAACAAAAATGATAGTAGGATCATGAAGAGACAACCAAAAACAAGAAATACAAATTTTACCCTCAGAAAACTCTAACTAGGGAAAAACCCAACAACCTTTTCTTAGGAAAAAATTGTTCAATTCAAAAGTACAATCTAAGAACAACCTGGAAGTTCCTAGAGCTTAAACAACCATTCTTCCATGAACATCAAACTCTCAAGGTTTAAGTCCAACCTTTACATCAATCTGAAGATATGAGTCCTCTTTCTAGGGCTCTGGCCATTCCACAGAAACATAGTATTTCGTCGTTCAAATTTTGCCACAGAACAGACATAAGCTTGTCTTCCATTCTGCCTCAAGACATAAGCTTGTCATTCATTCTTCCTCAAACATGAACTGATCCTTCTTTCTGCCTCAGAAGTAAACTCGTCCTTCATTTTTCCTACGTGTGAACAAAAACTATAGAAGAAGATGATCCAAATTGGTGGTCAAAATAAAGGAGGTCGAATGCTCCATATATAATGATCTAAGGTGCCCGAAGGGGCACATCTCAAGTGTTGGTCCAACTTAAGCAAATCTAAGCTGACCTGTACTTTGGAGGCAAAATAATTTAAATTTCAAATTCTTCCTTTTTGATTTTTCCTTCTTAGGGCCGACTTGTATACCGACCGAAGCTACAATAAAATCAATAGAAGGTGCATCAAAAAAGCTAATTGAAAGTTTTTCATGCATTTTTCGTCCATTTTCTAGGGTTGAGTCATACTTTATTTGTTGTTACTAGCTATTTTAATCATCAAAATATGTTGTAATTTTGTCCTTAGTTTACTCTTAAATTTAGCCTTCATCCCATATAATTTTTATGCAATTTTAATAGCTAAATTTGTTGTTGTAAGCCTTTGTTTTGCTACAATATGATGCCCTAAAAAACCTTATTTTATGGAAACCTTAGGTTTTTTCTTGATTTGACATGTTGGGTAACCTACTTGAGATTCTTTAGGCTAACTCTAGCCTTTAGATTAACCCATCGGCTCTTTGACCCAGAGTCTTGAATTTACTCCTCCATCCACTACAAACCCTAGTTTGTCATATTATTATCTAGTGGATTTTTGTTGTAGGATCCTTAAGGGGCACTTAACTTAAGATCCTTGGATTACCTTGATCCCTAAACCCTACCAAGGAAGCCTCCCTTGTGTTGAATTGTGTCCTTCACTAAAGAGAGTGAAGTAGTTGTTGAGGTGACAATGGTAACACTCGTGTATTGCACATTATCTTGGTCACCTAGTAAGGCTTTGCATTGGGCGCTAGATTTTGTTGTAATAGAGCTAGCAACTCAAAATCATAAAAGGTTAGCCACCATCTTACGGAACTCATCTTCTTCCTATCTACAAGTGCATGCACATCAACAAAAGATTCACTTCCTTCAATTAACATGGAAAATTGCTTCATCCAACTTAGGAAGACCTCAAGTGGCAATAGGTTGGAATTTGAGTGACACAAAACCACAAAAGGATATCCAACATCTTATGGAACTCATCTTCTTCCTCTCTACAAGCATTGTTAATAAAAGACTCACTATTTTCAATGAACATAGCAAATTGATTCCAATTGGCAATAGGTTGGAATTTGAGTGAGCCTATGGGTTATCTCAATTGGTCGAGGTCCCGTTGCTAAAAGCACCTCGCTATTGGGAGGTCATGGGGTCAATTCTCCTCGACGCTTTCGAGGTTAGGCTCTGCTAATAAGCCAGTGGGAAGTGATCCCTTCGAGTGGATCTGCCCAGATATTTCCTCAGGAGAACAAAAAAACAAAAAGTAAATAAATAAAAATTGGAATTCGAGTGATTCAAAACGACAAAAGGATATCCATCATCTTATGGAACTCATATTCTTCCTATCTACAAGCATGTTAATAAAAGACTCACTATTTTCAATGAACATAGCAAATTGATTCCAATTTTCTGATTAAGGATTATTTGCAACCAAGAAACATTTTTGCATGGTTGTTCTCTAGGCCTATAGCCACCTCCTTGACTTTATTTAGAGCTCTCTACTCCAAATTCAACAATGTAGATTGAATCCCAAAACTTTGGATTTAGTTGATATGTGTTAATTTTAGGTATGTTCTATGCTTAAAGCAATTTATTTCAATTTTCACAGTTAGCTCAATATCTTTTCTAGATTAGCAGTCACAATAGCATAATAGTAAATTGCAGATAGAACATAAACATAAATCGTAGAAGACAAGCCAGGACAAGGGGACACAAGATGTGGCGCTAGCCAAGGACAAACCCCAATGTGGGGAAACCCTTGATCAATTCTTCTTATATGTTCTTCAATAGTTTAGCAGAGAGAGAGAGAGAGAGTACATATACAACAAAAGTCAACACTTTGACTTATCTAAATAAGAGCATAAATCATCTCTAAGTAGATGATACATGAGGTCGTTGAACTCAGTTGAAGACATGCTGCTTCAACTAATTCTCCTAGGTGACTCCATCACCATGCTACACCAATCATTGTGTTGTTCCTCATCACCATGTTGCACCTCACTGTGATGCACCATGTTGCACCCATCACTATGCTACATCTCATCATGCTTCACTAATCATGATTGTACCCATCATTGTACTGCATCATGTACTTGTTGTCCATGGTGCCATTGTTGCACCATGTTGTCACACTGCTTGTCCCAATGTTTAGCACTATTGTAACTTGCTGTCACACATGTTGTCCCAAATTCCCAATGTTTAGCACTATTGTACCTTGTTGTCCCAATGTTATAGCACTGTTGTACCTTGTTGTCCCAATGTTCACACATGTTGTCCCAATGTTTAGCACTGTTGTACCTTGCTGTCACACATGTTGTCCCAATGTTCAGCACATGATGTCCCAATGTTTACACATGATGTCCCAATGTTTAGCATTGTTGTACCTTGCCGTCACACATGTTGTCCCAATGTTCAACACATGTTGTCCCAATGTTTACACATGCTGTTGCAATGTTTAGCACTATTGTACCTTGTTGTCACACATGTTGTCCCAATGTTCAGGAGTGGCTACGCCTGTGGCCTACCACAGAGCTTTATTGCACACACACACCAAGCACCTAAAATGCATGCTACAACTCACTGTTCTAGGGTCCTTTGACTGCTGCAATTCGGGACTGATTAGGGTACTCAAACATAGTCCCTAACAAGCCTTCAATTTGCCTAGAAGTGCCCTCCTTTACTGCGGCTTCCCTTTTAGGAGGGTTGGAGACCCTACGCTGCAATTTCTAGGCAATCTAGCCCTCACTAACAACTTTGGTCTTCCTCCTTTTGTTGCGGCCAAACAATCCCTGAAATCTTCCTACGGCTAGGGCATCCTTAGGACTACGGCTAGGGATTCCTTCGGAGTGCGGCTAGGGCTTCCTTAGGACTGTGGCTAGGGCTTCCTTAGGACTGCAGTTAGGGCTTCTTTAGGTCAGCATTAGGACAGCGTAGAGGTTCCTTCTATGGCTTCGCTGACCTGTCTTCTTTGCTGCAACTAGGGCAGCCTCCTTTCCTCCAATGTCTTAGGGCTACTTCCTTCTAGATTTCTCTCACACTAAAACCCAAAACAAGTGGAGAGAAATCAAGAGAGAAGTGTGTGTGAAATGACTCTCAAGTCATCTCCTTTTATACTAAAACGTTGAGCACATGTGGGGTTTATTTGGTTGCTGGCCGACCTTGACAAATTGTCTTATAACCCAAATAAATTCATAACTCCATGAACATTTATCGGAATCGGATGATCTTTAGATCAATCCTACACCTCTCGATGAGAGGGATCCAAGAAGAATATCAGCTGCCATAAATAAGATGACCCACGTGGAGTTTGGCCCTAGTTTCCAATTTTAACAATATGCAAATTTACAGAAAAGTGTGTTGAATCCATTCCATCTTCTAACCATGTTGTAGGTTAAACAAAATCTATCACCCCATATGATGTAAAGTCCCAAGCTTCAAGGAGCAAGTATTGTGCAATTCATTAAGGCTACCTACAGTCACCATAAAATCTCTTCCTCTCACTTTTGGTTGACTCTTCTCCAACTCAAGGGGGGCTTCCCTAAGGATTGGACTACTAACTTACTAAGGCTATAGGATGGAGGAACAAAGTGATTTATTGAAGAGTAAGCCAAGAAAAACAAATGGTTGTGGTATGGATGGATAAGTAAATGTTGTGAGAACAAAAGTTGAATGTAGAAAACCCCAGGACCAAGTGCTTAATCAAACCTCGGGCAAAATGGAGTCAAGGATGTATAAATCCAAGAAGGCAAATGCATGAAGATGTAAGGCAATAAGGACTGCTATCCATGCCACAAATCAGCCTTAACTCGCTGAAAACTATTGCAGAAAATTACATTAGAAAGCTAGGGGTACCATTCTAAAATATTGCTATGAAGGCAATGCCATAACATGCTAGCAGAAACTAGGTTTGTTAGAAGATTAACTTGACAACAATAAAAATAAGGACGATTACATCTTCACATTAGATTATCCAAATGAAACATGTTTAATTACATGTTTTCTACAACAATAAACAACATGTGAAAATATGTAAACATAAAATGTCACATAAACAAGATGCTATACCTCCAATCCTTCATAAAGCTCCAAGTATATTATGTTTAAATGTAGTTGAAACAATTTCCAACACCAAAAACACACTTTCCAGCTGTAAAATCATAATATATCACTTCATACAAATCTAAAGAAATAGATGGCTAGAAAACTCGAGCACTTTCATCATCCAATTTATCAAAAAAATTATGATGTATGGCAGAGACGGATAAAACAATTCTGCATTATCACTGTCATAAACACAATTCAATGGCTGAAATAAATCTGAAGGCATGGGAAAACAAGGCTGCAAAGTTTCTAATTTTACCGCCTCATTTTCAGCCAATACATACACAACATAAGGCTGTGCAAAGGTCCCAAAACCTGCACTATCATCTTCAATTTTTTCCTATTAAAAATCAAAGTGTGGATCAGGATTGCTAGATTTTGCTGTAACACAGGTCACAGGTGTCATTATAAACAGGTCAGAATCTACAATAACACATTTGTTCCCTCCAAACATGTATCCATGCCCTCATAAACTGTCACAAACAAAGTGCATTTTTGTCATAGAAGCAATGAATGCCCCTTTCTTATTATACAAGTGACCTGATTATAACAAACAAATACCAATACCTTCTTCACAACATCCTTCTCCTTTTCCATTATGTTAAAATTGACAACTAGGGCCAAACTCCACATGGGTCATCTTATTTATGACAGTTGATATTTTTCTTGGATTCCTCTCTCTGAGAGGTGTAGGATTGATCTAAAGATCATTCGATTCCAACATGTACAAATGAAGTTATGAATTTATTTTGATTATGGACAAATTGTCAAGATCGGCCAGCAAACTTATGTAGGCTCAGAAGCCCAACAGTCACCTCTATTCATCCTCAATGTTTGCTATAAATACATGATGCCTTATCCTCATTTGAACACACTCATCTTCCCACTCCTCTCTCTTTCTCCTCATTGATTGGGTACAGATTTCTAGGCCTCTGTTTCTCCACACGTCTAAAATTTCAAGAGAGCAAAATTTCAAGAGGCCAAAATTTCAGGAGACCGAATTTCTGGACAGTTTGAGCAAGCATTGACCAGCATGCGTTGACCTCCTTTGATTGTGTTTTTGTGAGGGCTATCTCTGTTTGGGAAGGCTGCATTTCTGGGCACAGAATCAAGACTAAACATTGACTGTCCACCAGCGTTGACTGCAGCTAGGGCTGACCGCAGGTAGGCTGTTTGACCAAACTTTGACTGGGCTGAATTTGACTGTTTTGAGGGTTGTTTTATCTTGTTGTTTGGAGGCCGAAGTTTACTGAAGTTGACCGATTTGTTGAGGGTCAAATCTTCCCTGTTGACTAGCATTGACTTTTCTGGTAAGGACTCTTTTGCTACTGTTATAAATTATCAGATTTATAAATTGTACTATCTCTCTCTGTTGAACTATTGAAGACTAAAAGAAGATTTGATCAAGGGTTTCCCCACATTGGGGTTTGTTCTTGGTTGGTGCCACATCTTGTGTCCTCTTGTCTTGGCTTGTCTTCTACTATTTATGTTTATGTTCTATCTGCATTTTACTATCATGTTGATGTGATTGCTAATCTGAATATTGATACGGGGCTAATAAATAAATTGAAGTAAAATTGCTCTAAAGCATAGAAAATACCATTGTTGCCTAAAATTAACATGGTATCAGAGCTGAGGTGAAGACAAAGCCCAAGCAAGAATGAAAGAGCAACCACCAAAGACAGTTGGACAAGGACAAAAGGCTCAATGGGTTCCTCATCCTACTTCTCGGCTGGAGATAAGTTCCATGATAAATCTGACTATCATGGATGGAAGATGTCTCTTGATTTGACTTTGGAAGAAAAAGAAGTGATGGACTATGTGTAGGGTAAAATCCCTTCACCTCCTTCAAATGCACCGGCTGCTGCGAAGACCAAGTACAATAGGGCTAAAGTCAAAGCAAATAAGATTATCAGGGATTCCATTGACAAGCATTTGGTGGCCTACATCTCTGAATTGAAGACCTTCAAGGAGATCTACAACAGGTTGGTCAACATGTTCAAGGTTAGTAATGATAATCAAATTCTATTTCTCAAGAATAAGTTGAAGGATATTAAGAAGGGCAAGGACGAGGACATTCAATACTATTTCTTAGGATTACTGAGATCAAGAATGATCTACTCTCGATTGGAGAAGTCATTCCTGACAGGAAACTTACTCTCAGCACCCTTGGAGGACTCCCACCTGAGTGGTATGTATGTAGAACCACTATATGCAACAATGATCGAATTCTGGGGTTTGAAGAATTGATGTCGAGATGCATTCAAGAAGAAACAGGAATGGTGGAGCAAGAAATGCCTTCTAATAGAAGCAACCCCTCTTCATTCTCCGCTCATGCCAAAAGGAGAAATAATGCAGGGTCTAAAGGTCATTTCCATGGAAAGCCTTGATCTAAGGGAGGAAGGAACGGCAGGTGCTTTGTTTGCAATAAGTTTGGCCACTATGCAAGAGAGTGTCCAAATAGAAGGGACACATCGCATGATGATGATCACAATCATTCCAAGGGCAACTTCAACAACAACGATCAAAGGAATGGCAGGTCCAATGGCAAAGGAAAAAGGAATGTGGGACATCAAGGAAATGGTCGACCCTCCAAGAAATCAAGGAACTCCAAGTATGAAGAATCAAATGTTGTTAACCATAATAAAAAAGAGTACTATGTTATATCGGCCCCCTCCATTGCCTCTCCTCCAAACACTTTGGGAAATTGGTTGATTGATAGTGGTGCCTCAAGGCACTTCACCGAATACAAGGAAGCCCTATCTAATCTAATAGAAAAGGAGACAAACTTGGAGATCATCCTTGGAGACGATGCCACCTATCCCATGAATGGAGTTGGGAATGTTACCCTTCAATTGAATCAATATAACACTATTCATTTGCAAGAAGTACTATATGTACCTGATCTCAAGAAGAACCTGGTGTCCATTTCAACCATGGAGGACAAAGGATTCAAGGTGGCATTCATCAATCGAAAGGTACGTGTTTGGAAAAGAAATTTTAAAGATGCTTTTACTCTTGGTTTCGGAGGAAGTCCATTGGGAGACATGTCTTGCAACACATCTCTACAATATGAACTATGGCACCAGAGGTTTGCCCATCTTCATTATAAGGCCCTACCCGATGTGAGACAGATAGTGACAGGTATGTCGGAGTTCAAAGTAGAGCATGAAGGTGTATGTTCAAGGTGTGCCAAAGGAAAACTTACAAGGGGGCCATTCCCCTCAAGTAATAGAAGACCACAGATATATTGCAATTGATCCACTCCGACATATCTGGTATGATGCCCGTAAACTCTTTGGGAGGATACTTATATTAGCTCACCTTTACGGATGATTATTCTTGCAAAACCTGGATCTACTTCTTAAAGAAGAAGGATGAAGTGTTCACTCGGTTCCGACACTTCAAAGCCTTGATCGAAAATCAATCTGAGAAGAAAATCAAGATATTGAGGACTAATAATGGGACCGAATACGAATCCAATGAATTCCAAGATTATTGTAGAGAATCTAGCATTAAGAGGGAGACTGCAACGCCATACACTCCTGATCAAAATGGTATGGCTAAAAGGAAGAATCGCTTTATTGTAGAAGCAGTTCGTGGCATGCTTCATGATCAAGGCCTTCTGAAGTTCCCATGGGCTGAAGCTGCAAACACTGCCGTGTATGTTCGAAATTGTAATATTCCTAACCCAGAATATTCCTCAAACCCTAGCAAAACTCCAACCAAATATGTGCAAATGATATAATAACCAAGAAGTGATTAAATAACAGTGGAACAGCATATAATAATGTAAACCAGAAATATACGCTGATACACAAGAAATGCAACGAGAAAATGCTAAGCCATTTTATTATACTGAGCAATAAAATGAGTAGAAGAGGTGATCAAATAGATGGCACCTCGACTTGCACAAGGCAAGTGAAGAAATACTCTCAGAATAACAAGAATGGCCTCTCTGCGTGGATGTTGCTGCTGTGCTGCTGCTACTGCTAGGAAACAAATGATGATTTAGGGCTGCTCCCCTCCTCGGAAAAAGCTGAAACTCTGGATTTGGGCTCTACTCAAGAAACCCAAAAAAAACTCATAAAGCTTTCCTGGAATGGCCGACCCCCAAAAAACACCCCTTGGGGTTCTGCACAGTTCCTCAATGCCCTGCGCTGCCACTAAAGAAAACCCCTCTAAACTCTGCTTGAAACATTGCCTGAAACCCTGCCAAAAATCCTCCAATGAGACAAGAGCTAGACCCCTGCTCAATCACCCAACATAAATCCACCTGCAAAACCCCAATCCAGCACTACAACCAAAAAGAACTGCGTCCCTCTCCAAGTGCTGCGAAGTCCTCCAAAACACTGATGAAACTGCTGCTGAAATGCTGATAAAACCACTGCAGAAATACTGATGGAAATACCTTGCCCGAGCAGGCACTCGAAATCCCCCGGGGCTAAGGGTGAGATCTCCAAACGGAGACACTCAATGCACTAAACAGTGTTGCAGACTAGCTAAACAGCCAGCGTGCTCAGAAGTCGAAACGACTAGCTCAAAATGCACATAACAAAATGATCCAGAATGAGGGGGCTCCTCGCTATTTTATAGCCTTTGTCTTTCACAATCCCTAGGCTCACCTCCTCCTACGTGATTCCCCTCTTGCCATGTGTTCTTCCCTCCTGCGCAGTCCCTCCATGTGTCTGCGTGGGCCCCATTTCTGCGTCCCCCCTTTGGCCCCCTTGACTCCTCCTTAAGTCACAACGTTGTGCTACTAGGAAGTGACTTTTTATTCTTAAAGTGAGTTATGTCCCCCGTCCTCACTTTTTTATTTATAAATAACTATAAAAGGCAAAAATTGGGCAAAATCGAATATTCCAATTAGCCATGGCTAATTAGGAATATTAAAGTCTCCCCCGGCAAAATGTTGCTTGTCCTCAAGCAACTGAAGTGATGGATGCTGCAAGATCTTTTCACTCTCCCAAGCGGCATCCTCATCCAACAAATTCTTCCACCTCACCAAGAATTCCCGGACCATCCTACTCCGTCGCTACCTCTCCTTGGTATCAATGATAGCCTCCGGCTGCAATACCAGATGCCCCTCGTCATCCATGGGTGGTAGCTCATCTGTCACTATCACCTGCTGCCCCAATGCCTTTTTCAGGCATGATACATGGAAAACGTTATCTCATATGCAACCTGTCCAACCCTGCGTATCACCCTGTACGACCCATAAAAGCGGGGCTTAAGCTTCTCAGCGCCCTTCTGCTTTAGTGACGACTGTCGGTATCGCTGTAACCGTAGGTAGACCATGTCCCCTACCTCGAACTGTCTCTCTACCTGACCCCTGTCAGCATACAGCTTCTGCTGGTTCTGTGTTGTAGCCATGTTATCCTTGAGAGCTCGGAGAATATCCTGACTCACTTGGATCCACATCTTGGCTCTGGGAGCCTTGCTATCACCAAACATCACGTCAGCAAAAGATAAAGGATGATACCCATATAAAGCATAGAATGGTGACATACCAATGGACATGTGATGTGAAGTATTGTAGTAGTACTCCCCTAGATGCAGCCATCTCAACCATGCTCACTGCGGCCCATTGGCATCGTTACGCAAGTAGCCCTCTAGCCACTTGTTAACTATCTCTGTTTGCCCATCCGTCTGTGGGTGATAACTGGTACTCGGTGTCAACTCCATCCCCACCAACCAGAAAATCTCCTGCCAAAACCCGCCCATGAAACGACTGTCCCTATCACTGACGATGGTCTTAGGAAGACCATGTAGCCTGAAGATCTCTCTAAAGAACAGCTCGACCACCTGTGCTGCTGTATAATGTGTGGATATGACAAAAAAGTGTGCGTACTTTGTCAGTCGGCCAACGACGACAAAGATGAAATCCTTGCCCTGTACCATGGGAAGAGGCTGCAATAATCCCGCGGGATGGCTCATCTCCCTTGTTCCTTTGGCAAACATCGCACTCCCGGATGTGCCGGAGTACGTCCTCCTTGAGGCCCTTCCATGAGAACCTCTCCCTAATGGCCTTGTAGGTTTTGGTAAACCCCTGATGTCCTGCCAACTGTGAATCATGTGATGCCTGGAGTATCTTCTTCTTGAGCTGAGACCCCTCAGTCAAGAAGATTCTGTCCCTGCAATAGATGATCTCATCGACCACCCTGTACCTGTCATCTGCCACCTGCCCATCCAGAACCTCACATGCAAACCTGTCCTTGGAGTACTCTACTAAGAGTCGAGCCCTCCAGTCTGTGTCCAAGCTCATAAGAGACAATGTGGCTAGTCTACGTGAAAGGGCGTCTGCTATCACATTGTTCTTACCCTTGACATACTCAATGTCAAAGTCATATGCTTGGATCTTGCTGATCCACTTCTGTTGCCTCTCCTGTAGCTGCTTCTGCTCCAAAAAGAACTTGAGGCTGTTGTGATCAGTCCTCACCCTGAACTTGTTACCCACCAAATACTGTCGGTACTTAGCCAATGCATGCATGATGGCTAGCATCTCCTTATCGTATATAGAATACAACCTCTCGTGCGGAAGGAGCTTTCGGCTCTCAAAGGCTATAGGGTGTCCTCCCTGCATCAAAACTACGCTAATCCCCTCTCCCGACGCATCACACTCCAAAACAAAGGGCTGCGTAAAATCTGACAACGCAAGCACTGGGCAGCTGCTCATAACCTCCTTGAGCCTGTCAAAGGCTCGCTGCC
>APFE030115689.1:255017-279700 GCA_000404065.3 Pinus taeda | reverse complement strand
GAGGGTGGTGAAGTTGATTTGTCGTAGCATCAGATGTGCTCTAAACATGAAAATTGGTGGAGAGGCTAAGGCACATAAGATCTTCAAGACCTAGAAATGGTTTGGGGAATTCCATCTGGTGTGAGAGATATTAAAATAATTAATATTTTTAATGGGGTCCCTAAGTTTAAACTTAAGAAAATTAGAATATTAATGGTTATTAATATAAAATTGGGTGAGAATGTTCTAAATGACATGGATCAAACCAAATCAAATCTTAGCGGTTGATTAGAGAATTAATCTTGGCTGTTGAAGACTCAACAAGAAAAGTATAAGAGGAGGCTTGAGGGTCAGTTGGAGATACACCAAAATTGATCAGTTAGTTCGATTTTTTGGAGCGGGGCTTGCTGAGAAAATTCGAACAAGTGATCTATTGTATCGAGGGGCAATGAGTACATAGCAGAGAGGCAAGGATAGTGCCAGAGGGTTAGTGCAGTGATTGAAGAGGCTGATGTAGAGGCAGCTAGAGCTACGCAGAGGCAGCTGGGGACTGCGTAGAGGCTAAGAGGCCTTCGTTGGTGATGCAGAGGGCCAAGGAGCTGATGTAGAGAGTCAGAAGGTTGACACAGAGGGTTCAGCAGCTATGCTGAGGCTAGTAGGGCTGACGCAAGGCCAAGAGGAAGCGCCCGAAGGATTTTCGTGGGGCGGACTAGCGTTGAGAAGCTGACTATCTGTCTCTGAGAAGAGGCATTACTGTCATGTAACAATCTCTGTTAGGTGAGCTATTTCTGGCACCCTAGTTGTACTCAAGAATCTGCATAATAATAAAACCCTCAAAATTTTTGCATCGGTTTGGTCAAATTGGATTTTTCCAGGGACGATTGTCCAAAAATAACGGTATCCCTTGTGTGTTTGTTCCAGTATTTCAGTTCATGATCTGTATATGAGTTAAGGCTGCATTTGTGTTTATTTCACTATTTATATTTATAAATAACTTGTAATGGAATAAACAAGTAGGAGAAATAAACCAGATAATGCAGTAGGGGTTTGTAACGTGTCAGACTTAGAAATTTCAACATGGTATCAGAGCATTGCAGATCACAGGAGCACTGAAGGCATCAACGATATCGGAAATTTGCAGCAATAGCAGCTGTCTCGAGAGACAGAGCTGCTCTTAAGTAGAAGGCAACATAGAAGAAGTGGCACAGAGGGCTTGCGTCATCATTTCGAGCCAAAGAGAGGGCCAACGCAGAGGTAGAGAGAGGCAGAAGAGGCTCATGAAGAGCCGCATCATTTTACTTAGCTAGGTAGGATTGACGCAGTTGGCCAAAGGAGTGATTCAACCTTTCCAGGAATTGCGCAGAGCTAGAAGGCTTAGTTTCTTCAATTGCCAGGGCCTAGGGAGCTGCAGGCAGATTGTGGATTGGGAAGCTGGTGGGGTGTTGTTTCGGTTGAAGCAGAACAATACCTAATGGGACAAAACCAAGGTAGAGGGAGTTGCTACCTTGATGGATTTCTAGCCAAGAAATCCAGATCTGAGTTGCAGTTGCAAAGAGGATTGGAGAGGAGTGGTTCGACATTTGGCGGGAAGATTTCTAGCAGGGAAATCAGAACTAAGAGGGAGATTTCCAGGAGGGAAGTCGAATCTCAAAGGGATTCCAAAAGAGGAGCGAATTTGGTAGTGAACGGACCGAGGTATCAGGACAGGTTGGACGGGGCTTCTAACTTTGTCATCTGGAAGGCCAGGATCCTAGCGGTCCTGGATAGACATCGCATCAAGGGCTTCACCTTGAGAACCGTGGTTATCCTAGTCGACCCAACTGATAATGAGAAGTATGAGGATGCGATGGTGAGGGCAAAGTGCATAATCCTTGACGGGTTCAAGGATCATGTCGTACCACATTGCTGAAAAGAACACAACAAAGGAGATGTGGGATACTTTGACGACCTTGTATCAGGGCACTTCTGTGTAACGGAAGATGCTATTGGAGAATCAACTGCGTCGTATCAGATGCAAAAGGGGGATCAGATAGATCTATTCCTGCTCAGATTGCAGGAGATTTGTGACCAACTTACTTCCATAGGGGCCACGCTGATTAGAAGTTCATGGTGAGGACCGCCATGAATGTAGTCTTCGAAAAGTGGGAGACATTCGTGCAAGGCATTTTGGGCAGAGCTACTCTTCCAGGATGGGAAGAGATGCGGGAAGCTCTTCGCCAAGAAGAGATTGAACGGTTGAACAAGGCGTGGAGTAGTGGCAAAGGAGGTCAAATCAAGAAAGAGGAGGAGGATGCAGCTCTAGCATCTGCGAGACAACAAGGGAAGAGGAAGAAGAAGGACATCTCCAAGGTGAAGTGCTTCCATTGTGGGGAGCTGGGACATTATGCGTCCCAGTGTCCAAGGAAGAAAAACAAGAGAGACGCTTATGACTCCAAGGGAGCACCGACAAAGGCGGAGAATGAAGTTGAGACTGATGATGACTATGCCATGAGTGCTCATGCATCTCTAGAGAAGAGGTGGGGAGACATCGAGTTGTAGTCAGGAGGACTACATACTCAGGGCAGGATCCTTGAGGTACCCAAACTCTTGGATCATATCCGGCTACGAGATCCCTTAATGATAGTAGCAGGATTACGGATGTCAGGTAGAAGCAAGATGTGATGGAGCGACAAGGCAGTGCTAGAGTGAGGAGGTTTGTAGCAGCGCAGTGGGGGGTTGCAGCAGTGTGAGAGTGATCCAAAATGGATCTCGAATAGACTCCTAAGTCTAAAGTGTTCCTCACAGAGGAAAATGAAAGTCAAGGGTTGCTCTTGGAAATAGTCCCATTGCATAGATCTTTTCATTTTGAATCTGCTGTAATTTGAATGGGCTAAAATGGACTTCAGATGCAGAAGTTATCGCATAAAGAAGATTTCCCCTTATCCTTAGAAAATGAGGCATTTCTTATAAAAATGGCTTAAAAGGCTCATTGAAGAAATCACATCGCAAAAGGCCAAAGGGAAGGACTTAGGCCAAAGGCGGAAGGACCCCCGATTGTGACCTCCGACTTATTGCATCGGAGGTAGGCCTTCCCCTGTTATCGGGACCCCAGGCATAGCGACATGCAATTATGCGATTGTGATGAGAGCATACAGCCGTTGGATCTAGGCAGGAATGGACGGTTCCTATGTAGTCGACGATTGGAACGATTAGGGCGATCGATGATCGGAGGAGCCGAGGCATAGACCTTGCCGATGTGATACGCGAGGTGCGATATCAGCGATCGGCGGATCAACGGTCGGCATAACCAAAGGGAAGACCCCCGGGGCCGTTGTGACAACGATATTGAGATATGCCGATAAAGGGCAGACCCGATGGGAATTATAAGCGCGAATGCATAAAATTTAAATCTGGTTTATTCGGATTTTCTTTGTATTTCCCATATATTGAGGTTTTGACCTCCTGCCTAAGCAATTGCAATATGCCGATAGAAGGCAGACCCGATGGGAATTATGGACACAGTTTCATAATATTTGAAATCCGAAAATGTGGGATTTCTTTGTATTTCCTGTGTATTGGGTTTTTTGGCCAATACACCATGCGATTGCGATATTGCGACCGAAGGCGGACCCAATAGGATTTTAAGCGCGATCTTATATTATTTGAATTCCAGTTAAATGCCCATGATGGGTTTTTCATTTGTTTCCTATGTATTTCTGTTATTTTGGCTGTTACGGCCACAGGAAGGAAAAACAATCGGGTCTCCCGTGCCGACGGTTCCTTTCCACTATGAATGGATTCTTGTGGTGAAACAGTCAGGTTTTCCATGATGGAGAACTGTAACCAATGCCACACAAATACATAGAGACCTCAATTGACGAGTAGCAGAGAGAGATTGGTGTTTTGGGTCTCTTGGAGGTTGAGCGAAACCAGAGAGCTCCATTGATAGAGTGTCGCTTGGAGGTCAAGCGAAACCAGAAGCTTGTAAGAGCCAGAGCTAGATCAGAGAGCCAGAGCAGAGAACTCACAACAGACTTCTAAGTGCCATGGAGCCGTAATGAAGGTACAAGTAACAAAACAGCAAAGAGATCAAATGATCAAGTTGTTGTTGGTGTCCAAAGTGTGCTGAAGACAGAAGAAGGAGTTCTAGAGACAATTGTAATATCTTGTTTCAGAGATATTCTGCAAAACCCCAGTAAACTCCAACAAAATACGTATAAATGATATAATAACCGGGAAACTCAAAATGATAAAAATAACAGTGGTGCAATATATAATAATATAAATGTGCAATATAAGCAGATACTCAAGAAATGTAGAGAGAAATGCTAAGCCATTTTATTATACTGAGCAATAGAATGAGTACGGGAGGTGATCAGAAAGATGGCACCTCGACTTGCACAAGGCAAGTGAAGAAATACACTCAGAATAGCAAAGGAATGACCTCTCTCAGAACTGCGTGGAAGCTGCTGCAGAACTGCCGTGCTGTTGCTGCTACTGGAAATCAAATGAGGATTTGGGGTTGTTTCCCTCCTTGGAAAATGTTGAAACTATGGAATTGAACTCTACTCAAGAAACCCAGAAAGCTTTCCTGGAATAGCTGATCCTCGAAAATTACCCCCTTGGGGTTCTACCCTCAATGCTCTGCACTGCCACTGAATGAAACCCTCCAGAAATCTGCCTGAAACCTCTGCCAAAACTCTACAATATGTGAGGGTTGATCCCCTGCTCAATCTCCCAGCACAAATCCTACTGCAAACCCTCAATCCAGAACTCCTGCCAGAAAGAACTGCGTCATCCCTCTCAGTGCTGCGCAGTCATCGAAAGTGCTCAATCCTCCTACCAAAATGCTGATGAAACTACTGCTGAAATGCTAATGGAAATACCTTGCCCGAGCAGGCACTCGAAGTCCCCCGAGGCTAAGGGTGAGATTTCCGAACGGAGACACTCAATGCACTAAACAATGCTGCAGATTAGCTAAACAGCCAGCGTGCTCTAAGTCGAAGTGACTATCACAAATGCTCATAACTGAATGCCAAAATGAGGAAGCTCCTCTCTCCTTTATAGCCTTTGCCTCTCTCAATCCCAAGGCCCACCTTCTCCAGCGTAATTCCCCTCTTGCCACATGTTTCTTCCCTTCTGCGCAGTCCCTCCAAGTGTCTGCGTCGGCTCCATCTCTGTGTCCCCCTTTGGCCTCCTTGGCTCCCCCTTTAAGTCACAACATGGTGCTACTAGGAAGTGACTTTTATTCTAAGAGTGAGTCATGTCCCTTTTTCCTCACCTTTTATTCATAAATAACTATAGAAGGCAAAAATAAGCAAATTCGAATATTCCAATTAGCCATGGCTAATTAGGAATATTATAGTCTCCCTCGGCAAAATGTTGCTTGTCCTCAAGCAACTAAAGTGATGGATGTTGTAAGATTTTCTCACTCTCCCAAGTGGCATCCTCATCCGACAAATTCTTCCACCTCACCAAGAATTCCCAGATCGTCCTACTCCGCAACTGCCTCTCCCTGGTATCAATAATAGCCTCTGGCTGCAACACCAAATGCCCCTCATCATCCATGGGTGGTAGCTCATCTGTCACTGTCACCTGTTTCCCCAATGCCTTCTTCAGGCATGATACATAAAAACGTTATGAATCTTGCTGCCTTGGGGCAGCTCCAACTCATATGCAACCTATCCAATCCTGCGTATCACCTTGTATGGCCCATAAAAGTGGGGCTTGAGCTTCTCAGCCCCCTTCTGCTTCAGTGATGACTGTCGATATGGCTGTCATCATAAGTAGACCATGTCCCCTACCTCAAACTGTCTCTCCACCCGACCCCTATTAGCATACAACTTCTGTTGCTTCTGCACTGTAGCCATGTTATCCTTGAGAGCTCAGAGGATATCTTGACTCTCTTGGATCCAAATCTTGGCTGTCGGAGCCTTGCTATCATCAAACATCATGTCAACAAAAGATAAAGGATGATACCCATACAAAGCATAGAATAGTGACATACCAATGGACATGTGATGTGTAGTGTTGTAGCAGTACTCCCCTAGATGCAGCCACTTCAGCCATGCCCTCTGCTGCCCATTGACATAGTTATGCAAGTAGCCCTCCAGCCACTTGTTAACTATCTCTGTCTGTTCGTTTGTCTGTGGGTGATAACTGGTACTCGGTGTCAACTCCATCCCCACTAGCCGAAAAAGCTCCTGCCAAAACCCGCCCATGAAATGGCTGTCCCTGTCACTGATGATGGTCTTAGGAAGACCATGTAGGCTGAAGACCTCTCTAAAGAACAGCTTGGCCACCTGTGCTGCAGTGTAGTGTGCGGATATGGCAAAGAAATGTGCGTACTTCATCAGTTGGTCAACGACGACAAAGATACAATCCTTGCCCTATACCATGGGCAACCCTGTGATGAAGTCCATTGAAATACTCTCCCATTTCCCCTGCGGAATGGGAAGAGGTTGCAATAAACCCGCGGGATGGCTCATCTCCCCCTTGTTCCTCTGACAAACGTCGCACTCCCGGATATGTTGGAGTACGTCCTCCTTGAGGCCCTTCCATGAGAACTCTCTCTGATGGCCCTGTAGGTTTTGGTAAACCCCTGATGGCCGGCCAATGGTGAATCATGTGATGCCTGGAGTATCTTCTTCTTGAGCTGAGATCCTTCAGTCAAGAAGATCCGATCCCTGTAGTAGATGATCTCATCTACCACCCTGTACCTGTCATCTGCCACCTACCCATCCAAAACTTCACATGCAAACTTGTCCTTGGAGTACTCTACTAAGAGTCGAGCCCTTCAGTGTGTGTCCAAGCGCATAAGAGACAACGTGGCTGGTCTACGTGAAACAACATCTGCTACCACATTGTTCTTACCCTTGACATACTCAATGTCAAAGTCATATGCTTGGATCTTGTTGATCCACTTCTGCTGCCTCTCCTGTAGCTGCTTCTGCTCCAAAAAGAATCTGACGCTGTTGTGATCAGTTCTCACCCTGAACTTGTTACCTACTAAATACTGTCGGCATTTGGGCAATGCATGCATGATGGCCAACATCTCCTTGTCGTATATAGAATACAACCCCTCGTGCAAAAGGAGCTTTCGGCTCTCATAGGCTATAGGGTGACCTCCTTGCATCAATACTGTGCCGATCCCCTCTCCCGACGCGTCACACTCCAAAACAAATGGCTGCATGAAATCTGGCAATGCAAGTACTGGGCAGCTGCTCATAACCTCCTTGAGCCTGTCAAAGGCTCGCTGTGCTGTATTCGACCAACTGAAAGCCCCCTTCCTCGTCAAATCTGTTAGGGGTGTAGCAAGCTGTGAGAAACTCTTGACAAACTTCCGGTAGTAAGTACAAATGCCAATGAATCCCCGGAGTTCTGTCACCTTTCTCGGCTCCGGCCACCCTCTAATGGCCCTGATCTTCTCCTAGTGGACTCTCACTCCGTCCACTCCTATGATGTGCCCCAAATACAACATCTTCGTCAACCCAAACTCACACTTGGAGAGTTTGGCATAGAACTGTTGCTCCTGCAAGATACACAACACTGTCTCAATGTGTTGGAGATGCTCCTCCCAAGTCCTGCTGTGAATGAGAATGTCATCAAAGAATACCAACACAAACTTCCTCAAGTGACTGCGGAAGATGTGATTCATGCAGGACTGAAATGTGGTGGGGGCGTTGGTTAGCCCAACGGGCATCACCAAGAACTCAAAGTGCCCATAGTGACACTTGAAGGCGGTCTTGGGAATGTCTTGCTCCCTCACGTGAATCTGATGGTACCCAGATCTCAAATCAATCTTTGAGAAGAACTGTGCTCCTCTCAACTCATCGATCAACTCGTCGATCTTGAGTATGGGGTACCTGTTCTTCAGTGTCTTCTTGTTCAGGGCCCTGTAGTCAATGCACATTCTCAATGCGTCGTCCTTCTTCTTCACCAACACCACGGAAGAAGCGAAAGGACTCGTGCTCGGCTGAATGTGCCCAAGAGCCAACAACTCCTAAATGGCCCGCTCAATCTCATCTCGATAGGCCTTGGGATGCCTATAGGGGGTAGTGATCACTGCCTGTATACCCTGCTCAAGCTCAATGGTGTGCTCAAACCCCCAGTCCAGTGGCTGTCCTGGCAGAATCTCCCCAAACACTATGGCATAACGGTCAAGGATGGACTGTATCTTTGGATGTACTGTCTACCCCTGTAGTCCCTGCCTTTGATGCACGCAGCTCCACTACCCACTCTACGTCCCCTTTCCAGAACACTGCCTCCATCCGATGAGCCGAAACAGTCTAAGGCGGATATGTGTGTTGCCCTCGTATCTTCTCATGCTTCTGTGTCTTCTCATCGTCCCACTCCATCTCTAGAGTCTTCCAATCTGTCGTGACCTTCCCTAGAGTGATAAGCCACTGAACACCTAGTATTATGTTGGTGTCTGGAATATCGAGCACGAAAAAGTGGTCAGTCAATGTGTAGGTGCCCATAGTCACTGACAGCTCTGGAACATAACGAGCACACATCATGGTCTGATCTCCTGGGACCAAGACTGAAAACCCATCGAAGCTCTTTGTCTGTATACCTCTCCACTCAACCATTTGTGCATTGATGAAGTTATGGGTTGCCCCACTGTCAACCAAAACTGATACTTGTTGGCTACGTATTGTCCCCTGTACGCATAGCGTCAGATACTTGGGAACTCCTCGCAATGTTGCAAGGGCCCCTTCGGTAGGTGCAAAAGATGCACCACCTGCTACTAGCGGTGGAGGTGGCAAAGGTCCCTACACGACATGACTATCTCCTGCCTCCACATCATCCTCATCATCCTCTTCCCCACTGCTCTCGGAGAAGACCTCAATAAAATGTGCTTTGCCAGCAGCACATCTATGTCCTAGTGCCCACGGCTCCTGACAGGTGAAGCACAACTGCTTTTTCTTCAGTTCCCTCCTGGCATCATCGTCAATCTGTGCTCGTCCTGGAATCCCTTTTGGAGGTGGAATTCTCACATCCTTCCTCCTAGACTGGAAAGTCTGTCTCTGGGGGTAAGGTGTCCGGGTCCTGGGTAAGACATCCTGTAAGTCCCGGGTCCTGCTAATAGAGTCTTGGAGTGTGGTTGGTCTAGTGGATCAGACTAAACCCTAAAGTGGCTTTGCTAATCGCTCAACATACATATAGATCCTCTGTGCCATGGATAGATCTGGCACCATCACTGAGACCCTCAAGAAATCTGCAATGTAGGTCTCTGGGCTCCTTGTCTGTTTGAGCCTCGTCAGCTCAACAAAATGCTGCTCTGGATCCCTTCGATCAAATCGCTCCATCAATCTCCTGGTGAACTCGACATATGTCGTCACTGTGGAGTGTCCGAGTGTAACCATCCCATGAAACCACCAATCCTGAGCCTCACCATCCAAATGCAATGTTGCCACCTTGATGGCCTCTGTCTCTGACATCTGGTTAAGCTGGAAATAAATGTACAGCTTCTCCACCCAAGATTTTGCCGAACTGTTTGATGAACCATCAAAAGTAGGCAAGTGGAATCTACTCGCTGCACGGTGGGTGTCACCATCATGGTAATGCTGGTACCCTCTGTGATGGTCGCAGGGTCTATTATCCCGCTGGAGCTGAACAAAGTCTTTGAATGAGAGGGCTTCCCTAAACTCCTGCCCATAGGCTTGGTACTCTGCAAAGTAATCGCTCATATGTTCGTGCTTTGCCTCATGCTAGGCTACGGCCCCCGTGTCTGCTCCTAAGAAAGTGGGCATGGTAGAGCGTGTAGGGGCATGTGAGGCCACCTGCTGCGCAGTATCACGCTGCTCTGGGAAATGGTGGGATGTGCCTGATCCCTCACCAACCTAGAAAACCCGTGGGCTCTCACGCTGTCTAGCATCTACTGCCATGAATCTCTGCCCCATCATCTCAATCTACCTCGACAGATCCTGTACTAATTTGAGAAGCATATTCGCAAATCTCTTCCTGTCCTCATCTGCCATCGGATCCCCCTACTCTGCGTCCACCCTAGGCTCCTTTTGTTTTGCGTCCACCACAGGCTCCTCCTGTTCTACGTCCACCACCGGAACACAATCTCCCTCTCTGTAGGTATTCTCCAACCTACGCCCAGTGTCTCTGTATCTCCTACCTCTGTAACAGATGTAGGGTTTTTCCCCCAGTGTCATAGATTGCTAGCTCCACAGGCTGAGCCAGATCTATGCTCTGATACCACTGTAATATCCTGTTTCAAAGATATTCTCCAAAATCCCAGTAAACTCCAACCAAATACGTACAAATGATATAATAACCGGGAAACTCAAAATGATAAAAATAACAGTGGCGCAATATATAATAATATAAACGTGCAATATAAGCAGATACTCAAGAAATGCAGAGAGAAATGCTAAGCCATTTTATTATACTGAGCAATAGAATGAGTACAGAAGGTGATCAAGAAGATGGCATCTCGACTTGCACAAGGCAAGTGAAGAAATACACTTAGAATAGCAAAGGAATGGCCTCTCTCAGAATTGCGTGGAAGCTGCTGGAGAACTGCCGTGCTGCTGCTGCTGGAAATCAAATGAGGATTTGGGGCTGTTCCCCTCCTCGGAAAATGTTGAAACTCTGGAATCAGACTCTACTCAAGAAACCCAGAAAAACCCAGAAAGCTTTCTTGGAATAGCCGACCCCTGGAAATCACCCCCTTGGGGTTCTGCGCAGTCCCTCAATGCTCTACGCTGCCACTGAATGAAACCCTCCAGAAATCTGCTTGAAACCTCTGCCAAAACTCTCCAATATGCGAGAGCTGATCCCCTGCTCAATCTCCCAGCACAAATCCTACTACAAACCCTCAATCCAGAACTCCTGCCAGAAAGAACTGCGTCATCCCTCTTAGTGCTGCACAATCCTCCAAAGTGCTCAATCCTCTTGCCAAAATGCTGATGAAACTACTGCTGAAATGCTAATAGAAACACCTTGCCCGAGCAGGCACTTGAAGTCCCCCAGGGCTAAGGGTGAGATCTCTGAACGGAGACACTCAATGCACTAGACGGTGCTGCGGACTAGCTAAACAACCAATGTGCTCTAAATCGAAGTGACTACCTCAAATGCTTATAACTAAATGCCAAAATGAGGAAGCTCCTCTCTCCTTTATAGCCTTTGCCTCTCTCTATCCCAAGGCCCACCTTCTCCAGCATAATTCCCCTTTTGCCACGTGTTTCTTCCCTTCTGTGTAGTCCCTCCAAGTGTCTGCGTGGGCTCCATCTCTGCGCCCCCTTTGGCCCCCTTGGCTCCCCCTTTAAGTCACAACGTGGTGCTACTAGGAAGTGACTTTTATTCTAAGAGTGAGTCATGTCCCCTTTTCCTCACCTTTTATTCATAAATAACTATAGAAGGAAAAAATAAGCAAAATCGAATATTCCAATTAGCCATGGCTAATTAGGAATATTACAACAATACAAAATTCTGAGGGATTCAGAGAAGCTAGAAGCTCAAGAAGCTTAGAGCACTGACTGAAGGAGTCGAGTTCAGAGAAGCCTAGATCTGTCTGCAAAGTGAGGACAACTAGCGGGATAATATGGTATTCTAAACCCATAGGTTCAGTTGTAAACCAATGGAGTTGAGTGTGGAGCTTGTAAAAGAATTCGACCATAATCTCAAAGAGCCTGGTTGAGTTGATTAGTGCTCAAGGAGACGTAGCCCAAGATACTAGGGTGAACTCCATATTATATTGTTTTCCTATGGTTTGTTTACTCGCTGCATCTTATTGCTATGTGCATGATATTTATTTGTTGCACTATCTCACTGTTATATGTTGCATATCAGTTTAAGTAAATAAACTTAAGACATTTGGTTAGTTAAAAACAAACACAAACATACATCTCTTTCAAGTTATTTATTTCTGCAAATTATCAAGCATAAGCATAGATCTTGAGAATATATAAGCTTTGGAGTGGGAGAGGTTCTTGTAAGCTGGCAAGAAACCTTTTAGTGCCCCATTTCAGATCAGGTGGTATCGGAGCAGGTTGATTAACCCCATCTTCAAAAAAGGTTATATCAGAATTGGTTATACCAGAGCAGATGTTATCATGATGTAGGTGGTACTAGTATATGCTTGTTTGACTTGAAAGGTGTTCCAGCAGTGGCAAGGATTTTGCTGTTTGATTGTTTGTAAACTCACTGTTGTTTGAGTTTGCAAAGGTTCGGGAAAAGTTGTTAACTAAGTCCAGGAGAGGGCAAGAAGGAAGAAGGGCTAAAGGAATTCTTCTTATCCCAAAGGACTTCAAAGCGATCCTTGAAGCACAAGAGGTTTGTTGCAAAAGGTTGCTTGAATAAGCTCTTTGTTAATCTTGTTTGAAGTTCTTTTGTTCATTCTGATAATGACAACTTCTACAAGTGAGTCCTCAAATTCTTCTTTCTTCACAAGAGTCTTTGATGAAGATATAAAGCAAGACTTGTCCACCATGATGGATATGGTGAGAGAAATGTATGAGGATGGAAGGAAGAGCATTACTTAGAGAGCAGTATTCCATGAAGGAAGAAAAATAGTTGTTTTCTAACAAATTGCAGGAAATGGAGAGGCAACTTCATATTGCAAATATGAACCTGGAAAGGATGCATGAGTTGGAGACACAGCTCTTCGCTGCCAAAGAAGCCTTGGTCAAGTATCAGCATGAAGAAGAGGTAAACAATTCCTATTTGTCTTCAAATTCTTTTAAGAATGATTATATTGGTTCTTTTGAAAAACATACTAGAGACATAGGTTCCAAGCTAATGTCCAAGATGGTCTATGAAGGAAAAGGCTTGGGCAAACATGCACATGGTATTGTTGAGCCAATAATGGTTGAGGAAAGGCCTAAGTATTTGGGTCTTGGCTATAGACAGTCTTATGGAGAAAGTTGAAAAGCTGCCATGAAGGCCATTGAAATAGTTCCAAGAAAGAGTTTCATTGTAAGTCTTCTACCTCAAGAGTGTGAAGATTGTATTCATGGGGAATGCAATAGCTTGAAACATCATTTGCAGGATGCGGGTGTTCATAAGCATCCACTTGAACCAGAGAGTTGTGGAAACTCTGAAACCATTGAAGAGGTTGATGGTGTTCCAAAGGGAGCTACTTCTTCATTCAGTTCACCTCCTCATGAAGGCAATAAATGTGAAAAAGAAAGGTATAAATCTAGTTTTAATCATATTCCTTTTGATTATGTAAAACATGATAAATTTCCATATAAGCATTGGAAAAGAATTTCATGTTCCTTTTGTGGTTTGGATAACCATAATGTTTCTAGATGTTGGAAGAGAATGGCCACATATAGGAAACTTTTGAAGGAAAGGAAGCAAGAAGCCAAAGGTCCATTGGACAAGGCAAATCATGCTGTCAAGAAGATGAACAGGTGTTGCACTTACTGCCATAAGCAAGGACATACTGCTGGAAAATGTTGGACTCTAAATCCAACAATGCTTCCATGAACTTGAAGAAGGTGGAAAGAGAAAATGGCAGGAATGGAAAAAAAGATTCCATGAATGATGTGTTTCAGGATGATTCACATGTTGATGCTGATGTGCAGACAAAGGTAGCACCTTTGAAATGGATTGGTAAGAAATGGTTAGAGATCTTATCCAATTAAGGTTGCATGTCTTTTTGAAAATGCATCTATTTGCATTTATTTGTTAATGGAATGCAAATTGCAGGATTTTGCCAAGAAGGTGAATGGAAAAAGTTGAGTTGGAGACTCACTTTGTTGCTGCAACATTATATTTCATTTCAGCTTCGAAAGTATAGTGTACTTAAGAGAAAGTTGAAGGATGAAATGCATGCATGAGAATGATATGCATGAACACGGGGATGTTGATGATTTCCTTGTATTTAAACATGTATGTGTAATTAACTTGAAGGGTTGATTGCTTTGGCATGCATGTAATGTTAGTATTGACTTGGAAAATGTTGATTGGTCTCCAAGATGAAGATAATGATGAAGTGTTTCATCTTTTGAAAAGAATCCTTGAGATCTTTTCTACATGCTTGACTTGAAGGGTCATTTGTTTTAAAAACATGTTTTGAGGGCTTGTTATCTAGTCCATCATTTGTATGCAAATATAAAGACATGGAGGTGTTCACAAGATGTCAAATCTGTTTCTTTTGTTGAAGCAGGAGTTTAGGCCATCCAGTTGTTGTTAACAGTTGTTGTTGACAGTATGTCAAACAGGTATAAATGAAAATTTTGTGAAGCAGATGTAACTTCACATTGGTTTGAGCCACCTTAGATCAATGATCAAGGAAGAGAAGTTCAAACTACCTTCTATGACCATCTCAGCAAGAGTTCTGCATGACTTCAGGAGGAAAACAGTTCTTCCCAGGAGGACCAGCACATCCAGGAAGGAAAGTGGTCAAAGGCTTTGGTTTAAAGGCACTATGCAAGGCAAGTGTATGGAGGCTGAAAGAAGAGGGTGTTGTTATTTTCATTTACTATTCAGATCAGTATGTCAGTCTTTTGGAGACCAAAAGGTCTTTTAGTGAGAAGGTGTGATCGAAAATGGATCTAGAATAGACTCCTAAGTCTAAAATGTTCCTCACAGAGGAAAATGAAAGACAAGGACTGCTCTTGGGAATAGTCCCATTGCATAGATCTTTTCATTTTGAATCTACTGCAATTTGAATAGGCTAAAATGGACTTCGGATGCAAAAGTTATCGCAGAAAGAAGATTGCCCCTTATCTTTAGAAAATGAGGCATTTCTTATAAAAATGGCCTAAAAGGCTCATTGAAGAAATCGCATCACAAAAGGCCAAAGGGAAGGACTTAGGCCAAAGGCGGAAAGACTCTCAATTGCGACCTCCGACTTACTGCATTGAAGGTAGGCCTTCGCCCGATATCGGGACCCCAGGCATAGCGACATGTGATTATGCGATTGCGATGAGAGCTTACAGCGGTTGGATCCGGGCAAGAATGGATAGTTGCGATGGAGTCGGCGATCAACGATCGGAGGAGTAGAGGCATAGACCCCGCTGATGTGATACGCGAGGTGTGATATCGGCGATCGGCGGATTGGTGGATCAGCGATCGACATAACCAAAGGGAAGACCCTCGGGGCCGTTGCGACAACGATATTGCGATATGCCGATAAA
Organism: Pinus taeda; assembly: GCA_000404065.3. Taxonomy (NCBI): domain Eukaryota; kingdom Viridiplantae; phylum Streptophyta; class Pinopsida; order Pinales; family Pinaceae; genus Pinus; species Pinus taeda. Next base: position 264,641 of record APFE030115689.1, on the reverse strand, counting down.
GGGCGGACTTGATGGAAATTATAAGCGCGAATGCATAAAATTTGAAATCCGGTTTATTCGGATTTTCTTTGTATTTCCCATATATTGAGGTTTTGACCTCTCGCCTAAGCGATTGCGATATGCCGATAGAAGGCAGACCCAATAGGAATTATGGACGCAATTTCATAATATTTGAAATCTGGAAATGTGCGATTTCTTTGTACTTCCTGTGTATTGGGTTTTTTGGCCAATACGCCATGCGATTGCGATATTGCAACTGAAGGCAGACCCGATAGGATTTTAAGCGCGATCCTATATTATTTGAAGTTCGGTTAAACGCCCATGATGGGTTTTTCATGCGTTTCCTGTCTATTTTCGTTATTTTGGCTGTTACGTCTAGAGGAAGGCAAAAACGATCGAGTCTCCCGCGCTGACGGTTCCTTTCCACTGTGAACGGATTCTTGTGGTGAAACAGTTGGGTTTTCCATGATGGAGGATTGTAACAGTTGCCACACAAATACACAGAGAGCTCAATTGACGAGTAGCAGAGAGAGCTTGGTGTTTTGGGTCGCTTGGAGGTCAAGCGAAACTAGAGAGCTCCATTAACAGAGGGTTGCTTGGAGGTCAAGCGAAACTAGAAGCTCGTAAGAGCCAGAGCCAGAGTCGAGAGCCAGAGCGAGAGCGAGAGCCAGAGTCGAGAGCTAGAGCCAGAGCCAAAGCCGAGAGCTAGAGCTAAAGCCAGTGCCAGAGAGCTCACGGCAGAATTCTAAGTGCCATGGAGCTGTGATGAAGCTGCAGAACCACAAAGAGATCAAATGATCATGCTGTTGCTGGTGTCTAGAGTGTGCTAAAGACAGAAGGAGTTCCAGAGACAATACAGAATTCTGAGGGAGTCAGAGCAGCCAGAAGCTTAAGAAGCTCAGAGCACTGACTGAAGGAGTCCAGTCCAGAGAAGCCTAGACCTGTCTGCAGAGTGAGGATAGCCAGTGAGATATGATGGTATTCTAAACCCATAGGTTCAGTTGTAAACAAATGGATTTGAGCGTGGAGCTTGTAAAAGAATTTAGCCATAATCCCAAAGAGCTTAGTCAAGTTGATTAGTGCTCAAGGAGACGTAGCCCAAGATATCAGGGTGAACTCCATATTATATTGCTATCCTATGGTTTGTTTACTCGCTGCGTCTTGTTGCTATGTGCATGATGTTTATTTGCTGCACTATCTCACTGTTATATGCTGCATATTAGTTTAAGTAAATAAACTTAAGGCATTTGGTCAGTTAAAAACAAACACAAACATGCACCTCTTTCAAGTTATTTATTTCCGCAAATTATCAAGCATAAGCATAGATCTTGGGAATATATAAGCTTTGGAGTGGGAGAGGTTCTTGTAAGCTGATAAGAAGCCTTTTAGTGCCCCATTTCAGATCAGAGAGGCACAAAGGTGTTTGCAGCAACGCAGAGGCAACAAAGGGAGCACAGGATAGTAGCAACGGTAGCTTCAACATTAGGAGGCTTCCAAACTGACAAGGATGTCAAAACTTGGGTGGATCAGTTACTTACCTCTTAGTAACTGAGTTGTAGTGTAGCAGTGAGGAGTGGAAGTGCTAGGGGCAGCATATTGGGGAGGGAGATGCAGTACAGATGTGACAGTGACAATGGCAGTGTCGTGGGCGACAGTACAAGTAGCAATAGTGCAGATGATGTGAGGCTGCAGGCAAAGCATCAACACAGGTACTAGTGCGGAAGGATTAGTGTGATGTTTCAATGGTGGAGCATTACTAGAGCACATTCCTCGCTAAGAGGGAGTGTTGATTTGTAGTAGCACTGGATGTGCTCTAGCCATGAAAATTGGTGGAGAGACTAAGGCACATAAGATCTCCAAGACCCAGAAATGGTTTGGGGAAATTGCACCTGGTTGGAGAGATATTAAAATAATTAATATTTTTAATGGGGTTCTTAAGTCTAAACTTAGGAAAATTAAAATATTAATGGGTATTAATATAACACTGGGTGAGAATGTTCTAAATGACATAGATCAAGCCAAATCTAATCTTAGTCGTTGATTAGAGACTTAATCTCGGTCGTTGAAGACTCATCAACGGGAAAAGTATAAGAGGAGGCTTGAGGGTTAGTTGGAGATACACTAAGATTGATCAGTCAGTTCGATTTTCTGGAGTGGGGCTTGCTGAGAAAATTCAAACAAGTGATTTGTTGCAGTGAGGGGCAGTGAGTACATAGCAGAGAGGCAGGGATAGTGCTAGAGGGTAAGTGCAGTGACTGAAGAGCCTGACGCAGAGGCAGCGAGAACTACACAGAGGTAGCTGGGGACTGCGCAGAGGCTGAGAGGCGTGCGCGGGTGACGCAGAGGGCCAGAGAGCTGACGCAGAGAGTCAGAAGGTTGATGCAGAGAGTTGAGGAGCTACACTAAGGCTAGTAGGTCTGACGCAGGGCCAAGAGGAAGTGCCAGAAGGATTTTCATGGGGCAGACTAGAGTTGAGAAGTGGAATATCTGTCTCTGAGAAGAGGTATTACTGCCGTGTAACAATTTCTGTTGGGTGAGCCATTTCTGGCACCCTAGTTGTACTCAAGAATGTGCATAATAATAAAACCCTTAGAATTGCTGCAATGGTTTTCCCGCATTGGGTTTTTCCGGGGATGATTGTCCAAAAATAACAGTCTCCCTTGTGTGTTTGTTCCAGTATTTCAGTTCATGATCTGTATATGAGTTAAGGCTACATTTTGTTTATTTCAGTATTTATATTTATAAATAACTTGTAATGGAATAAACAAGTAGGAGAAATAAACCAGATAATGTAGTAGGGGTTTCTAACATGTCAGACTTAAAAATTTCAACAGGTGACTGCCAAGGAAAGGTATTTATCCCAAGCACACAGAGACACCAGGCAGGGGGTTTGAGGTAAGAAAGATTGAAAGAAGAATGGGAGATCTGAATCAGAGATGGAGATTTGATTCAGAGTTGGATATTCGAAGCAAAACTTGAGATTTGAGCAATTATTCTTGAAGCTTTTGGGCATGGGGGAAAAATACTCCAATTGGGAAGTATTTTGGAGATGGGTACCAAGGTTATGGTCATCTTGGCTGGGAGGATTTGGTCATTTGGTATCAGAAGCAATTGGGGCTACATCAGTACGGAATTGACATCAAATTCGAAAACCAGGTATGTATATGTGAATTAAATTGTTAAATTATACCTATATTGTAATTGGTAAAGTTTGTAGAAATTAGTGGTTTAAATTGTGTTTGGTCCTTACAAGGGAGAAATCCACCTATCAATCCATCTGTCATCATCATTCCATCATGTCGTCATGTACCGTCTCTGTCATCTCTGCTCTGCTGTACTAAACCATCAAGTAATAATGAAGAAGTGATCGAGAGTGAGTCACAAGACCTTACCACTCTCCACTGACAAAAGTCAGTCCGAAGGTAGAACCTCAAATGATCCCAGATCAAGTTGTTGAACACCATGCATCCTAGTCATAGGGAGTACGACAGTACACGATGCATTCATCAATAGTGCTATGGTCCCTAACCACTTTTCCCAACTTATTGGCCAGATGAGAGGTACTTCCCATGAGTCCTAGACTCCATGGGTAGGATGTATGCTAGGCATCGGTAGGAGAAGGTAAATGACTCATCTTGTTGATATGCTATAGGAGAAGGTGAACCACTCATCTTATGGATATGTCAATCATAGGGGAAGGTGAACCACTCACACTACATACATGTGTCCGCAATCATAGGGGAAGGTGAACCACTCACCCTACATACATGTGTTCGCAATCATAGGGGAAGGTGAACCACTCACCCTACAGACATGTCAACCATTATGGGATATCACAGGAGTGTTGATTTGTGGTAACATTGGATGTGCTCTAGCCATGAAAATTGGTGGAGAGGCTAAGGCACATAAGATCTCCAAAACCCAAAAATTGTTCAGAGAAATTCTACCTGGATGAGGAGATATTAAAAAATTAATATTTTTAATGGGGTCCTAAGTATAAACTTAGGAAAATTAAAATATTAATGTGTATTAATATAATTTTGGGTTAGAAGGTTCCAAGAGACACAGATCAAGCCAAATCTAATCTTAACTGTTGATTAGGGACTTAATCTCGGTCATTGAAGATTCAATAGGAAAAGTATAAGAGGAGGCTTGAGGGTCAATTGGAGATACACCAAATTGATCAGTCAGTTCAATTTTCTGGAGCGGGGTTTCGCTGAGAGAATCGAGCTAGTGATCTATTGCAGTGAGGGGCAGTTTGGCATGAGGCAGAGAATACATAGCAGAGAGGCAGAGATAGTGCTAGAGAGAATGCAGAGTTTGGAGACATTGACGCAGAGGCAGCTGGGAGCTATGGAGAGGCTAAAGAGGCCAACGTGGGTGATGCAAAGGGTCTGAGAGCTAATGCAGAGAGCCAAGGGGCTGACGCATAGGCTTTAGTGGCTGTGCAGAGGCTAGCAGAGTTGACGCAGGGCCAAGAGGTAGCGCTGAAAGATTTTTGTGGGGAAGACTTGTTGTTGGTGAGTCGGGAAGGGTGTCGCAGTCCCTGCAGAGTGACACAGAGCAGCAAAGAAGCTTGGAGCAGATTTCGTTGTCCAGCTAAGGAGCTGCAATTGTTGCTGTGGGATCGTTCATCCGGTGATTGATTAGCCGGAATATCTGTTTTCGAGGAGAGGTACTACTGTCGAGGACATTCTCTATTGGGTGAGCCATTTCTGGCACCCTAGATGTATTCATAAACTTCATAATAATAAAACCCTCATATATGCTGCACCAGTTTTCCCGCATTGGGTTTTTCCGAGGATGATTGTCCAAAAATAACGGTGCCCCTTGTGTGTTTGTCTCAGTTATTTCAGTTGTTGATCTGTATATGAGTTAAGGCTACATTTGTGTTTATTTCAGTATTTATATTTATAAATAACTTGTTAATGAAATGAACAAGTAGAAGAAATTAAACTAGATAATGCAGTAGGGATTTTTAACGTGCCAGACTTAGAAATTTCAACATGGTATCAGAGCATTGCAGATCACATGAGAACTAAAGGCACCAGTAGTAATTTGAAGTATTTGTAGCAGCAACAGTGGTCCCGAGAGACAACGTTGTTCCAAAACAGAAGCAGCAGAGAAGAAGTGACACAGAGGGCTTGCGTTATCATTTCCACCTAGTAGGAGGGTCAGCATAGAGCCAAAGAGGGGTAGATCAAATCTACGCAGTGCCTGGTCTTCTTTCTCAGCCAAGAAGGATAGACGTTGTGGCTAGGAGGAGCAGATTCTGCCATTGCCGAGATTGCATAGAGCCTGAAAGGCTCAATTTCTTCAGTTGCTGGGGCTTGGGGAGTTCTGGGAAGATTGTGATTGAGAAGTTAGTGAGGTGTTGTTTCTGTCGGTGCAGAATCGTACCTAAGGGGATAGAACCAAGGTAGAGGGAGTCGCTACCTTGACGGATTTCCAGCCAAGAAATCCAGATCTGAGTTGCAGTTGCAAGGAGGATTGGAGAAGAGCGGTTCGACATTTGGCTGGAAGATTTCCAGTAGGGAAATCAGGACTTAGAGGGAGATTTCTAGGAGGGAAGTCGAAACTCAAAGGGAGTTCAGAAGTGGAGTGGAAATGGCAGTGAACGGATTGAGGGGTCAGGATAGGTTGGACAGGGTTTACAACTTTGTCATCTGGAAGGCCTGGATACTGGCAGTCTTGGATCGACATCGCATCAAGGACTTTTACTTGAGAGTTGTGGCTATCCCGGTCGACCCAACTAAGAATGAGAAGTATGAGGATGCAATGGCGAGGGCGAAGTGCATGATTCTAGATGGGGTCAAAGATCATGTCATACCAAATATTGCTAACAAGAACATAGCAAAGGAGATGTGGGATACTTTGACGACCTTGTATCACGACACTTCTGTGCAGCGAAAGATGCTATTGGAGAATCAACTTCTGTTATATCAAATGCAGAAGGGAGAGCAGATAGATCCATTCCTCCTCAGATTGCAGGAGATTCATGACCAACTTACTTCCGTGGGGTCTACACCGGATCCAAAGTTCATGGTGAGGACTACCCTGAATGCAGTCTCCGAGGAGTGGGAGACATTTGTCCAAAGTATTTTGGGCAGGGCCACTCTTCCAGGATGGTAGGAGATGTGGCCAGCTCTTCGCCAAGAAGAGATCATACGGTTGACCAAGGCGGGGAGTAGTGGCAAGGGAAGTCGAATCAAGAAAGAGGAGGAGGATGTGGCTCTAGCATGCAAGACAACAAGGGTAGAGGAAGAAGGACATCTCCAAGGTGAAGTGCTTCCATTGTGGGGAGCTGGGACATTATGCATCCCAGTGTCCCAGGAAGAAAAACAAGGGAGAGGCTTCCTACTCCAAGGCAGCTCCAGCTAAGGCGGAGAAAGAGGTCGAGACTGATGACGACTGTGCCATGATTGCTTGTGCACCTCTAAAGAAGAGGTGGGGAGACATCGAGTTGTAGTCAGGACTACTACACACTAGCGGCAGGATCCTTGAGGTGCCCTTAATGACGGTAGCAGAATGACAGATGTTGGGTGGAGCAAAGTGGAGCGGAGCAGCAAGGCAGTGCTTGGGTGTAGAAATCTGAGGTAGCGCAGTGGAGGGTGCAACAGTGCGAGAGGCACAGAGTTGTATGCAGTAGCGTAGTAGCAGCTGAGGGAGCACATTATAGCAGCAGAGGCAACTTCAGTTTCACGCGGCTTCCAGACTGATTGGGATGCCAATATTTGGGAGAAGTCAGTTACCTACTTCTCGGTAATTAAGTTGCAGTGCAACAGTTAGCAGTTGCAGTGCGAGGGGTAGCATTGGCAGCATATTGAGAGGGAGCTGCAGTACAAATGTAGCAGTGGAAGTGACAGTGTCATGGGAAGTGGTACAGGAAGCAACAATGCAAATGATGTGAGGCAGCAGGCCTAACATCAACACAGGTACCGGTGTGGTGGATCAGTGTGATGTTTCCTTGGTGAAGCATTACTAGAGCACATTCCTCGCTAAGAGGGAGTGTTGATTTATTGTAGCATCGGATGTGCTCTAGCCATGAAAATTGATGGAGAGGCTAAGGCACATAAGATCTCCAAAACCCATAAATCGTTTGGAGAAATTCTACCCGGATGAGGAGATATTAAAATAATTAATATTTTTAATGGGGTCCTAAGTATAAACTTAGGAAAATTAAAATATTAATGTGTATTAATATAATTTTGGGTTAGAAGGTTCCAAGAGACATGGATCAAGCCAAATCTAATCTTAGCCATTGATTAGGGACTTAATCTCGGCTATTGAAGATTCAACAGGAAAAGTATAAGAGGAGGCTTGAGGGTCAGTTGGAGATACACCGTATTGATCAGTTAGTTTGATTTTCTGGAGCGGGGTTTTGTTGAGAGAATTGAACTAGTGATCTGTTACAGCGAGGGGCAATTCGTCACGAGGCCGAGAATACATAGCAGAGAGACAGAGATAGTGCCAGAGAGACAGCGCGGAGCCTGGAGAGGCTTACACAGAGGCAGCTGGGAGCTACGCAGAGGCTGAAAAGGCCAGCGTGGGTGACGCAGAGGGTCTAAGAGTTGACGCAGAGGCTTTAATAGTTGCGCAAAGGTTAGCAGAGTGATGCAAGGCCAAGAGGTAGTGCCGAAAGATTTTTGTGGGGCAGACTGGGTGCTGGTGAGCTGGGAAGGGTGACGCAGTCCCTGTAGAGTGACACAGTGCAGCAGAGAATCTTGGAGCAGCTTTCGTTGTCCAGCTAAGGAGCTACAATTGTTGTTGTGGGATCGTTCATCCAGTGATTGATTAGCTGGAATATCTCTTCGAGGAGAGGTACTACTACCAAGTACATTCTTTGTTGGATGAGCCATTTCTGGCACCCTAGATGTATTCAGAAACTTCATAATAATAAAACCATCATGTCTACTGCACTGGTTTCCCCACATTGGGTTTTTCCGAGGATGATTGTCCAAAAATAACGGTGTCCCTTGTGTGTTTGTCTTAGTTATTACAGTTGTTGATTTGTATATGAGTTAAGGCTGCATTTGTGTTTATTTCAGTATTTATATTTATAAATAAATTGTTAATGAAATGAACAAGTAGGAGAAATTAAACCAAATAATGCAGTGGGGATTTCTAACGTGTCAGACTTAGAAATTTCAACAAGGAGAAGGTGAACCACTCACCTTGTACATAGTGCACCACTAGGGGAAGGTGAACCACTCGCCCTTTGGTTGCTCGTAGCTCCAAGAAGTACCCCAAGCCCCTAGGAGCTCCCAGAGCTCAGTGTCCAACTCATGCGGGACCCTCATAGGAGGGTCTTTCCACGACTCGAAGTCTCTCTGGGAAGGTTAAGTATTTGACCTTCCCTAAGGGCTTCGTGAGAATATCTACGACTTGCTCATCCATCCTAATGTGATGGTACCTTATTGCTTCACGTTGTACCGTAACCCAGATAAGGTGGTACCTGATATCAATGTGCTTGGAGTGGTCGTGGAACACGGGATTCCCTGAAAGGCGAACCCCACTTTGGTTGTCGCAGAAGATGATAGTGGTATCCAACACGTGCTCAAATAGCTCGCTGAGGAGCTTCCTCAACCAAACAACTTCACAACAGGCCATACTAACAGCAATATATTCGGCCTCGGGCTGCTTAAAGCAATCGATTTTTGCTTCTTGCTCATCCAATATATTGAAGCAGATCCCAATGAGAAGCAACATCCAGACGTGCTCTTATGATCCACCACACTGCTAGCCTAGTCAGTATTTGTATATCCATGCAACCTCAAATTCCCAATAGTGTATGTCAACCCATAATGGATTGTGCCCCAGAGATATCTCAAGAGATTCTTAGCAGCAATCCAATGAATGTGATAAGGCTCGACCATAAATTGAATCAACGTTTTGACAGCGAAGCATATGTCAAGACGGGAGTTTACCAAGAACATCAAGGCCCCCACAAGTTGTCGATACTAGGAAGGGTTCACTAATTCGAGCCCAGCAACACTTCCACATAGCTTCTTGAAGTTGAGTTCCATCGTAGTAGACATGGACTTGCAATCCATCATCCCACATCTCTCAAGTAGCTTCACAATGTATTTTCCTTGAGAAAGGAAAATCTCACGTAGCTTTTGCTAGACCTCTAGCCCTAGGAAGTAGTGCATCAGTCCTAGGTCCATCTCAAATTCGGAAGCCAACTCCCTCTTGCATTAGTAAATGAGAGGGTCATCACCTATTAAAAAGATCATCCACATAAAGGACCACAATGAGAGGCCTATCCTTTTCAACCTTGGAGTAAAACCCAGCTTCATAAGATAGCTATCTATCCTTTTATACCAAGCCCTAGGGGCTTGCTTCAACTCGCAGAGGGCTTTCTTGAACCTGCATACATGTTTTACTAACATGTCTTCATCCTTCTTTAAGAAATAGATCCATGTTTTGAAAGACAAGGCATCCACAAAAAATGTGTATACAAGTATCCTCCTAAAGATGTTACGGGCAACATACATGATAGATTAGAATGGACCAATTGAAGAATATTGATAGTTTGACTTTCACTTGAAGGGAATGGTCCCCTTGTGTGTTTTCTAGTTGCATAGCCTTGACAAAATCCTTCATGATCTATGTTGAATTCGG